>JAKSZP010008373.1:0-69345 GCA_022478985.1 Massospora cicadina
TGCTATTGACCAGAAGGGAGGCGATTTTCCCTTAGTGAAGCCTTTTACAAAAACTCAAGGCCACAGTTCCATCACTTCCCTTGATTCCCCTGTGGGCCTTCCATCGAATTTTCCTGAGGCATTAATATAATATCAAAGTATCTTTGATTCTGAGATGGTGTACTGTCTTCCCAATATATCAAATTCGATCTAGGGCTCAGAATAACTAGCAGGTGGTAAATACTAAATGCTCTTTGTACCTTCACACAGCGGAGGAGGAGGCTGCTCTTAATGTATGGATGGTTGACATGCTTAACAAAGGGAGGTTGTTCAATGAAACATTACTAGTTGCTTCTGCCATCATTTTTGCCAAGAAAGCTGATGGTCCCTTTGTCCCTACGTGGATTATGTTCAACTAAAAAAATCACCGTTTATAATCCTTACCCTTTACCACTGGAGCAAAGTATCAGTCAAGCGGTTGCTAAGTCGTGTGTGTTCTCAAGACTTGACGTTGTTAATGACTTCAACTAGTTTAAGGTGATGGAAGGCCAGGAATGGCTTACTGCTATCTGACCTCAGAGGGTTACTTTACAATCTTGAGTAATTTCCTTTGGGTTGAAGAATTCACTAGCCACGTTTCAAAGAATGATTGATAGTGTGATGGGTGATCTCCAGCTCACCTGCGCGGTAGCTTATATTGACAATATCTTGGTACACTCCCCAACTCCCAAACAAATTAAAAAGATTTTGAATATGTTGTGGCAGCCTTAAATAAGGCGAGCCTATTTGTAAAGCCTTAAAAATGTGAGTTTTACCAGGAAGAAGTCACACTATAGGCAATGTCGTCTTAAAGATGGGTATGCCATTCCCCTTGACAAGATGGACGCCATCCGCTAGTGGACCACATCAAAGAACTAAAAGCAATTAAGAAGCTTCTTTGGCACTATAATTTTCTTAAAAATAATAATATTCTGCCTTATCCCAGTTAGCCGCCCCACTTCATCCACTTATAGGTAAGAATGTCCCCTTTCATTGAACGCCTGGGTGCCAGCAGGCATTTGAGTCAATCAAAGAGGTATTTTTGTCTCCCCCAATTCTAATGCATGAAGATCTCTCCAAACCTTATGTCATGACATGTGATTCATATGCTGTTGAAGTGGGGGCTGCATTGCTTCAGGAGCATGAGGGGTTGGAGCACCCCGTCACCTACTTTTCCCACATATTCTCTCCTACAGAGCAGTCTTGGGACATTTATGACAAGGAGCTTGAAGCTGTGGCACGGGCCCTGACCCACTGGCGGTATCTTTTGCAGGGTGCTCAACATGAGTTACAGTGCGAATGGATAATAAAGCTCTTCTTTACTTCCATAAAACACAGATGTTGGCACACATGCAAGCTCAAACATATCTTATTTGTGTAGCTTTAACTATAAATATGAGTTTGTGAAAGGAGCGTTAAATGTTCTTCCTGACTTCTTAAGTTGCACCCCACACATTGACCTATAGTTTCAGAGGAGGTAGATCGTGTTACCATTATTCCTCCCACCCATATTTTAACCATCATCCCTACCATGGTCTCATCAGTAGACTTGGATCACAATGCGCCAATTATTTCATGGATTTTAGCAGCCCAATTGACTCTGTCCCGAAGGGGTGGAGCTGTTATAACAAATGTCCCTGACAGCTCATAAGCATTATCTATATTCCTTGGTGGAGAATCTTATACATTTTCAGTCATGGGTGTGGTTTCCTCCTCTGGTTAGAGCCAAAGTGTTTCAGGCTCATTAAAACCCCCACAGTCAGCCATCTGGTGAATAAGAAGTGTATCAATTTGATTAAGTGTACCTTTAATTGAGAAATCTTGTCAAAATATGTGCTGGCCTGTACCGCCGATTGTGTTACCTGAGCATGGGCCATGTTAGATGGTAAGAAAGAAATGGTCTCCTTCATTCATTACAACATGCCGAGTTTCCATGGATATCAGTATCCATGGATTTTATTGTCAAACTTCCCTGTTCAAGCGGGTTTACTGCGGTGATGGTGGTGGTTGATCAGTTTACAAAATTGGCCTATCTATCCCTTTCTTGTCTGCCATTTCTTCAGAATAAACCACTCATCTCTTCATGTGCCATGTGTTTTCTATGTTTGGTCTCACACAGGAGATTATCAGTGACCGCGGGCCCCAATCTATAAAGTGGTTCTTGAATGAGCTTTTCTAACTTTTAAAAAATACACCTTGCCGACCTTCAGCATATCATCCCCAGTCTGATGGAAAAACTGTGCAGATTAATCAGATCTTATAACTTTACTTGTGCTGCTATGCTTTGGCCATGAAGATACCTGGGCTAATGACCTTCCTCTCTCTCAATTCGCTTATAATAATGGGATGCATGCCTCTAGAATTTTTCCCCTTATGAAGAAATTTTGGGTTATAACTTTTCGTTTTTTATCAGTCCATGTCTGCGGCCAGAGGACCCAGCTGCTGCAGATCATGAAGAGCATATTTAGTCTACCCGTCCTTGGTGTGGGAGCATCTCACTAAAGATATAGGTGACTATAAGCGTTTTGCGGATCATAAATGGCTTCATGCTCATGACATTGTGGTGAGTTCATATGTCATGCTTGATATGCGCCATTTGCAGATTAAGATACCATCCTGGAAGTTTTCAAGCAAGCGTTTGGGCCCACTTGGAGGAGGAGGATTTGTGGAATGATGCTTTCAAGTTAAAGTTGCCATGTCACTGGAAACAACATCCTATTTTTCATGCATTTCAGATGTCCCCATTCAAAGGGACTATCCCCTCAGATCCCAAGCTTATAGTGATTGAGGATGTGGAGAAGGCTAAAGTGGAGAGCATTTTACCATCCTGCAGATCTCGGAGGTCAGTTCAGTATCTTGTTGCATGGAAGGGTTATCCAGCTTACGATAACAGCTGAGTACAAGCTTTGATTGCACAAACTGCATGGAACTGGTTGAGGCTTTCCATATGTCCCAACCTGATGCCTCCTCATCCCCCCGCAAAGAAGCAGCTTTGATGGCGATCAAGTTGCACAATGCTCACAAAAAAGCCCTCATGTAGTTTCCTGGCGGTGGCGCCCCTCCTCTAGCAAAAGGAAAGGGTAATGTAAATCCTGGGGAATGTCCCCTTTTCATGGATTGGGCGATTTCTTATTTTCTAACAAAAAAGGTCTGAAGAAGGGGCATATGCCCTTCTTCACACAGGGCAACCTCGTCCATGTGGTAGATGAGCGTTGGGTAACAGTGCTCCCTCTAAAGATTCCTCCCCCGGTTCTAGAACTTGCCACTACCAGATTAGTTGGCTGAATCAAGGAAATCTGTGTGTAAATCATTAATTTGAAGATGAGATGTTCAAATTCTATGAAATAAGGTCTGAAAAGAGAGCAACTAATAGTCAGAAGGGGACAAGCATCAAATGTCAGTCAAAATTGCTGATGGCATCAAGCCATTGAGCATTATGGTTGATGATCCAAAATTCCTCTCAAAAATCATTGGGCCTTGCTCCTGATAGCATGTATCACCATTGGGAATGATTGCTAATAATTCAAATTCCTCATCACAGAAATTAAGATTATTACTCAAGGAATCCTGCTTAGCTGAACAAATGCCTCAGTGACCAGGCACGAGTAGGTTTGTCTTCCTGAACCCGTTTCTGATCCATTGGGTCCATCCCAATGTGGGGTGGCCCTGGGGGATCCCCATTGCCCGTTAGGCCAAACGCTATCATGCTAACCACTGCAAACACAATAAAGCCTTGGGCCAGGCGTTTTTAGGCGAACTGATAGTGACTTAGCTCATTGCTAATTTTTTTAGGTCAGTTCAGATTGAAGGCAATTTTTACCCCTCCCTCAAAAATTTTCAGGGTTAGGTTGAATTTGAGAGCCCCAAACCCTGCTTTGACTAACTACTAAATAAAACACTATTTAATCAGTTGTTCTGCACTGAGGAAATTGTTGGTTAATTCTCTTTATTTCACTTTTCAAAAAAATTACAATACTCAATTCCAGTTTATACTAAGTCAAAATATAAACCACCCCTCCTAAACATATCTACAACCCTCAGGACACATGAATATGTTTGCCTGGTTCATTGCTAGGTTCCTATACATGGTAATGACTCATGGGCGCCTAATGGCGAAACCCTTTTCTGGTTTATTAATCATTGTATCATCAGCATGCCACTGGCATTTGGGCTTGGCGTTTGGGAGCTTCGGCACTTCAACTGGAAGGCCAGTCTAAAATTAACTTAATGTTTTCCTGACAACTTGTAATACCAAAATTACTTAAATCCAGACAGTTCGCCTTTTTGTATACCACATCTTTTGCCTTCACAGCCTCAACATGGAGATTATCAGAAATTGCAGCCCACAATTCAATGCCCAGTTCAGTAAAAGCCTTAATTTTCACCTTAGGCATCCACCCCTGCCATTCCACAGCCTTTCACTTTTAGTCATAACGGCAGACAGAGAAGTTTAACTAAGGTTAGGAGCAATTCTTTTGCGGTTAATACAACGCTGAACAGAACAATTTGGCCTCTCACCTCCCTCTGGTGAAATTCACATATAAAAAACTTAATAATACCTCAACAGAACATCCTTTTTGTTATAAATTATGGATACATCCTCAGCTTTAATCTGTCCACAGACTGAGTCTATTGATTTGCTGCAAATGAGCACACCAAAAAGCTCAGAGATATTTTTAGGCAGTAGAGGATCATTTTGTTGATGCTGTGAGGATCCACAAAGTGTATTCTGACTGAAAGCGCTGTGAAGGCCCTGAGTACAAATCAGTCAACTTGGTCATTGTCAATGCAAAGAACCCCTACTGAAGCAACCCTGCTGCAAGTTAGTACCAGGCTTGTTGGACCATAATGATAATCAATTAGTTTGGATCGTAAGCTTACCAGGTTGACCTGCCCCCTTCCATCAAAGTTTTCATCACTGTAAATATTTGCCTCCTGACCCATTTTAATAGTCCCATGACGCTTCACCATGAGCTATACATAATAGATGGCGAACCCCAATATGAGATTGACGCTGTTCTTGCTTTCTGTCTATCCTGACGCCGCCTACAGTATTTTTTGTCCTGGAATGTTATAGTTAGACTGATAACATATTGGTATCCCAAATGAGACTGTGCCAAAGCTCTGGACTTGATCCAAGAATTCCATGCTAGGCTCACTAACGGTGGTAGGTACTATCACCCAAACCTCCTTGCCCGCCATGAAGCTGCCTTCCCCCACAAGAATTTTAATTTGTCCTATATCCCCTCAGGGGGCGTGGAAACTCATCCAGAAGCAGTGGTTGATGTCACAAATAGTGACTCATTTACTGGAGTTAAATGCTCCACCAAAGCTAAATTAAATAAGCTCTTATAGTCAAGGCCAGGAACTTTGAAAGCAACAGATGAAATTTCCAAAAAAATGAATAAAAATATGTTCTGGTTTTGTCAGTCAGGGCTGATGGAAAAGGAATTCCAGAGGCAGAAAATCTGGTGAAAATTGTCCCAAAATACTGAAAATCACGTGGTATAAAGTTACAAAACTCAGTTAAATTTGTAAAATTTCTATTTTACTAAAAGGAAAAATTCATACAACTCAATTCTGATTTTGTTAATCAACTTGAACCATTGGAAGTAAACCTTTTGAATTCTAGGCCCAAGCTGAGAAAGGTTTTACATTTATCAGATAAGCTGTTAAATTTAAAAAAAGTTTATGGATTATTTGCAAAAACTTTTCCATAATTTCCTGCTTTTATCATAAAGATTTTGGGTAAAACTTTCACGATGGCCAGAGTCCATTTCCCACTCTGGTCTAACACCCACATTAGGCGCGAAACTGCCCTCATAACATGACCTATTTTAATGACTCCACTGCATCATATTATACCATGTTCCGCCACATTTCTTACGCTATCTACCCCAACTCTCAGGGTTTTATGTACCTGTAGATTGTCATCAGTTTGGTGTGCGTTTTGTATAATCAATTTATATTGAAAATATAAATGAGACTACCTGTGACGTTTATTTTTATGGCCACTTTGCTTGTTTTGGCACCTTTTTCCTGGCGCCTTTCTTCCTGTAAGCTCCTGTTCTCAGTTTCCTATTACACCTACTGTACATTGTACATGCAAATGAATCCCTACATTTTATTTCCCCCATAATAGTATTGCTCAGTATGATCTACCAATTTTTGATAATCACATAGTTCCTCAAATTTTATAGGACATTCATCAGCTATGAAGAAAGTACCTTTGTGATTCTCAGTCAGACTTTGGCCCTCAATTACTCCAGGAATGAGCAGGTTTCTCTTAAAAAAACATAATAATATTACTAATTTGATTTATAATAATGGAATAATTCCAATTTGATATAAGCGAACTTGTTGTCATAGTAGAGACCCACCTTCCATTATCTCATAGTGTCAAGCATTCCCAAAAGCACTTCTTTTACTAGCGAGCAGCTTCTGATGGAGCAATGAGTTGTAAATATGGTCATGGCCCTGAACCTGCCATGTGAGATTGAGAGAAGTTTATCACTGTAGAGAATATGCTAATTGAACCTTACTCAGCATCCAGGCTATTTGTTCTGGGGCATCAGGAGATCGTTGTGCACTACACCAATCTGACGGCTCAATATATAATTATGAACAAAGAACAAAGATTGTTTATGTACATTTACTGGTACTGCGATGATGTACCGAACATTTAGAAAATTAAAGACCTGTAAGCTTTAACTAACCTGACGCCGCGCCAAGTTCATGTGCTTGTTATAGATTGAGACCAATTGGAGGTCCTGACTGAAGAAAAAAATAAGCATGTCTTAACCTTACAAACTATAAAAATGTTTATGCTACTTTTTACTATGACTTATGGTGCACCAAAGGTATACTGAACCACATTAACACTTGAGATGCCCAGCCCATATATCTCCCCTCATCTGATTCAGTCAAGCCAGTGAAGAACTCATTAAAAAAGTGCTTGACAAATTACTACAACAGGGTATAATTATTCCCACCCGCAGCCCCTGGGCCAGCCCAGTGATTATTTTTATGAAGAAAGATGGCTCCATCTGAGTCATGACCAATTATTTTTAATTAAATAAAATAACTAAAAAAGGACTCACATCCTCTATTATATATATTTCTCTTGAATAACTAGGAGAAGCCAAGTACTTTACCACCCTGGATCTCATCAGCAACTATTGATCTACCTAAGGCTGAGCAGGAAATTGCGCTTGTATTATTACTAAGGGCGTTATCAACCTTCCTGCATGCCCCAAGGCTTATTCAATGCTCCAGTCACCTTCAAAAGAGCCATGAACACCATTAAAATTAGATTTAAGATGATCTGTGTCCTAGTATACCTTGACAATATCAATGTTTTTCCACGCACCTTAACCAGAATCTGTCCCATTTGGAAAAAAGTTCTCAAGCAGATAGCGAAGGCACAACTTAAATTTAAACCAATGAAGATGTCAGCCTTTTGAGAATCAGATGGAGTATCTGGATGAGATCATTGATATTCAAGGGATACAGCTGCTGACTTTGAGCTTGAGGCTGTCAATAAAATGAAAAGTCCCAATAACAAGTAAGATGTAAAAACTATTCTGGTCTGGTAGGATACTAATGCTAGTTCGTAATATGATTTACTCAGCTGGCTGAGCCTCTGTTCCACCCTATAAAGTGGAGTGACTTTTAATTGGCCCCTAAATTGATATTGTTTCTAACTTTTTGAGGCCAAAGATAATTAAAGCTCCCGTGCTACATTATCCATACTTTAAGTGGATTTTTAGTTCTTCGATCTGATGCTTTATTGGCCATCTGGGCTTTGCTTTTAGCAGAATGAACAAAGAGAGGAGCTCCCATTAGCTTTCTGTAGTCTCCTCCTTACCAAGCAGGAAAGAAGATATACAAAAAAAATGTAAATGTTTAGTTGTTATTTTTGCATGTATTCAATTCTGTGTTTATATTCAATTCACTAAATTCCAAAAAGTTACAGATCACGTATCTTTACATGGATATATAACCTATAAGATCCTGAAAATCAGCTGGAAATTTGCGCTTTGAAGCTCCAGGATTGTGACTATGAGGCTATACATTGACCATTCCTCTCATCATAAATGCTAACAGAATTTTATGGCTACCCATTGTGTCCACGCAGATCCTTTACGCCAAACTGTTATTTAAAAAAATTTAAGATTGTAAATATAACCATGAATAACTTAATCTTTAGCTTACTTCTTATTGATTAACGAGGATACAAAGTATGGAATGGGGTACTTTATAAAATTGATAGTGACATTAGAAGCCAAATATGACCCATGCTCTAAATAGCCGATGATCATTAAGAAAGCTCATTGAATTGATGGGCATGGAAGATTAGTTAAGACGCAAAAAAGATCAAACTGAGTTACTAATGATGGTCAATGAGGGTTGACATACATGACTGCTTGACGTAGTGCATTGAGTGTCAATAACAACAGCCATTAAACCTTCCACCTACTAGCAGATTAAAGCCAACTAACCGTGGCACACCGTCACAATTGATATTATCAGTGCTTTACCATCCACCTTTTATTCCATCAGTATATTTTTGTGGCCATTTATCACAGAACCAGTGGCTTGAAGATAAGCCCTTAAGCATTACTAGTGCAGTTTATCAACTCAATGATTGTCGTGGATAATATCATTTACAAAGAGGGTGTTGCAAGTTATACCGATGGACAACGCTACCAACTTCAACTTAGTAATGATTTTTGAACTGATTAAGCCTAAGATTAGGGGGGTTTCTTCTCCATAGCATCTGGAGACCAATGGAACAATTGAGAGGGTTAATGGAATTCTCAAGCAAATACTTCATATGTTTGTTAACTTTTCTCTTCCCAATGAAACCTCTAAGTCAATTCCGCTGTTTTTTTCTACAGCTTTAGATATTATAGTGCTTCTGGATGCTCCAATTTAAAGTTATTGTATTATCAACAGCCCGCCTTACCACCTATATTATAATTCATTTTAAGGATAAAGATGAATTCAGGCTTCAAGGATACTTTGATCAATTAATCAAGACACTAATTAAGATTCAGGCTGAGGCTTATGAGTTACCTTAACTATAAAAATAACCAGAATGCAAAATGATATCCATTGAACACCTTTGCAAGAGCAATTGGGGTGTTCAGCTGGCGTACTGCAACTCCTACAGAATTGGGTGACTCCATAAGATGTTTATACTCTGAAAAGGGCGATATGTAATGTTAGAGTCGTCTTTTGATGCTTGTACTATCAAGAGTTTGTTCAATTGAGAAGTATTAGAAGTCATGCAAAAACTTCAGAACATACTCCAGCAGTCAATTCCACCAGCTTTTATGGTGAAAAATTGAGTAAAGGGGGGAAGCATTGTCAAATCTGTCAAATCAATGTTAATTATCTATCAAATGTTCAGGATCAAATTTAAAAATGAATGTGATTAGACTTTATGTAAGACGCTCTAACCATTTCTCGACTCTTTGGGCTCCTTATTCATTCCAGAATCATCACGCGGTGATTTTAACCCTAAAGTCGACCTTTCCCTGTAAATGGGCACAATTATACCCATTGTGCCAATTGTACACAATGTACCAATTGTACTCCACAAAAACAATACTATCATGAAGCCATCTGTGTTTCATGGCTAAAAGCCCTTATAAATACCCATTTGTTCTATCCCAACAATCTTTTGGCATTTTCCCAAAATTTTCCCATTTTATTGGTAGTTACTATAAAGAGAGTTTCAGTAACTCTTCCATTCCCAGCGAGGTGGTGTGAGATGCACAGCCATATTGTCAGTGAACTAATTACTAGCAAGATGGTAAATAGGGCATTGCAGAAGATGCCAGAGGTAAGGGGACCCAGGGCAAGGTTAATCATCGCGAATAAAGTAGGAGATAGCGCATAAATAACAAAGCTCGGTTGGGCCCCAATGGGGAGTCCACAAACTAGTGATGATTGGTTCAGGATGACTTTGGTGCTTTGGTATTGAGGGTACCTGGGAGGCCCACCGCTGCACCAGATAAGGGAATAAATTGTTTAAAATAAACTGACCAATGCTATTAGATACCTCCCTGAGGAATTCTTCGCACAGGTTAACCCAAGGAAGCTTATCTAAAAAGCATAAACTAATGAAGGATTCATTAATAAAAATATGAAACGACAAAAGGCGGTATCATAGAAACATAATTAAACAATAGGGGAAAGTCATCAATTAAAAGAAATGGTGCTAAGCCTAAGCGATCCAATAGGCGCACCCTACCATTGGCTAGGGTACTGTTGCTTAAAAATGACCAAACTTGAGTTCTTGATTGCAGGCAAATCCAACCCAATTTGCAATATTAAATTTTGAACAAGTTTTGGAACCCATTTACAAGCAAACAGAATGAACTGTCGTTATTTGTGATATAAAAGGTGCGTTTTAACGCCCTTGCTGTAATGCAGGGATGAGCATCAAGATTATTCCCAAGACTAACCTGGGCATATCTCGCCTGAACCCAACATTGGCCCAGGGTATGTTTGAGGTCAAGATGGACTGCTAACCTAACCTTTTTGGCCTCCTGACGAACAGCATTATCCTTACAGTTGGTTCCCTCAATCATGTCATCAGGCTATGATAGTAGCTCTTTCAGCAGAGAGTTACTATATCTAGAGACATTGAGATATTGAGTATCACACAGCTCTCTGTATGTTTTCTGTAAAAATTACCTCATCTATTAACTGAAGTGCTTATAATCAAGAAGGATTGACGGCTTACCACACAAACTTATACCCTTGCCCTTAAAGAGCTTGACATGCGCTCTACATTTTCATCAAATGGAATTGTTGAACATGTGATTGGTATCTTAGTAGGAATCTTAAAGAAAGTGTCCATGGAACGCTATTAAAGTGAGATTAACTATTACCAGCATTGCTACTATATTACAGATTTAGTCATAACTAGGTGATAGGCACGTCCCATTCAAAGCATAGTTTGTAAGAGATGCAGCCTTACCCACCTTTTTAGACCAGTCATCACCAATAGAAGCAAAAATTTACTTACCAGAAAATTTTTAATTAGAGTTGGAAGCCTAAAATGATCAAATTTTAGTTGAAATCAGATTAAAAGTTTAAGTCTACTATCCCAAGAGCAAAGCTGAGAAATAATATGATGAATTAGACTACCATAAGGGTGGTTAGCCTAGAAGGTAAAATGCTTCCACCCTAGTGCAGGTTTTGAGTTTGAAACCTTTACTGGCTAGAAAAATTCTTGGTGTGGTATATTTGTCCCAAGCTCGACCCACCTTGTCTATTTTTTGAATTAGATTACCTCTAAATTAGCTTAGGAAGCAAGATACTATTCTACCATCTACAATGAGACCAACCTGTGAATGAAATCCATCTGGACAGGCCATGCAACGATCCTGGCCAAGAAAGGAGCTGGATGCTCCTTTATAGACAATGAGATTAACTTAACTTACAACAAAGTAAAAGTCTGGAAGCTTAAATCCATCTTCAATCTCACCTTGGAAGGGTCTTTGTTGAGGATGGTTACACAAATAATTCATATACAAATTCATAATTTTGTAAGTAAACATTACAACTATCAACCTAAAAGATCTTTTAATAAAATTAAAATCATGGGAGGACGGAATGAACTCCTTTCAATAGACTTCAGCAACCCAATTAATTTTCCGTTTTGCAATATGAAGTCAACCAAAAAATTTGACAAATGATGCATATTATCATATAAACCTAAAGATGACAATGACTAAAGAAATAAAGTTTTTTTTATATCATATGGAAGGTGAAGTGAAATACAAGCAAAATATGGAGGATTTCAGCCGGTATCAATGATGATAGATAAATTACTGATACTATCAACAATTACTAGTTTTCTTTATTAAGCTTTTTAATGTGTAATATCAAAAAAATGGATGAAAACATTCCAATATTGGTTGAGATCTTAGTTCTAGACTCCTTGGAAAAGTGTCATTAGCCAGAAAGTCTGATTTAATATTACAAAAAGGGTTACAAACCATTAAAATAAGACTGTAAAGCCACCAGCTAGGATTTTTGTATCCACACATTATCTAGTTGTGCCAGATACCTATTTCTATATGCCTTGTTTTGGGAATTCACGGTCTTGATGGGATTATCCCTTTAAAGGCTAGATGATATTTTGTTGAACTAGCGTCATCAGGTTCCTAGTTATATATTTCTTGAATAGAGTATATCACTTTATCACTTTCTAGCGAATTTTTATTGCATTGCAATAATAATGCACTAAAATTAGAAATATACTCAAGAAGTTTAAAACAAGGGTACTTTATTTATTTTATAATTGGGAATTTCTATAGTATCTGAGAGGTTATGCTCTCAGAGCATATAACTACCCTTAAATTAGCAAATACCCTAGGATCAGATAAGGATTCACTATCATAGATCTTTTACAGGAAAACTGGAATATGGGCAACAGATAAAGGCAACCATAAGATAAGGTGGGGTTAGGGATAAAGTATGATAAGCTAAAATATGAAAATCTATCTATAGTGAAGTATAATATTAGGAATAGAGAATATCTGCACAGAGGACTGACTAGGGGAGCACTCAAAGGCGAATTAACCTTACCTCAATTATTAGGGTGTTTAAGCAATATAAGTCATTCAATGATAATTAAGTTGTCAATACTTAATTATATTCATAAGCCATTAAAGCTTTGATAATAATCATTTACTATTAAATAAAGGCACAACAAGATATAGGATGAGATTGCCTAAATAAATATTTACATCAGATTGCTCAAGGTTGAAACTTCACACCTAGGGGGAAAATTTTAACACTGCTCCCTACAAGTCTTAACTGGTGGTGGAAAATAATTTCGCCAAGGTTGACCAGCCTATTAGGGTCCCATACTACCAAAGTTGGGCTTAATGTGTGTTAAAATATATAAATTTTCTTACTATTCTCAACCAAGAACCCATATAGATGTATCAACTGCACAGTTTGGTTGTTGTGCAATTCTCTTTTTTAGCAAAAATGGTGTTAATCCAAAAGGGGGAGCCGCCATACATCTTTACCTGTAAATGGGCCAAACAAAGGGATTATTAGAAATAAAAAAATTTATGGCACCTTGGCTAAAAGCCTAAAAAGCAATATCAGATGGCGAGGAAGCTTTAGGGAAACTTTTGTCTGGCGCCCTCTCTAGCTGGCGGATCATGGCAGACAGCATTGGGGTGGGAACATCAGCGATATGGGGCTTAAGGAGGTATAGTTGCGGGTTTTCTTCATTTAAAAGGCCAGCGGTGTCCATTGACTCACCATATTGAGCAATTTGATGCTCAGCAAAAGTGGTTGTTGTGCAATTCTACAAGTTGTTTGATAGTAAATATAATCGTTGATAATAGTATGCTGACTATAATCCATAGTTAAATTGAGGTCTAGATTTTGGTCCAACACTCAGCCAGTATTTCCTCTCAAAATACTTATGATGTCCTGAATAGGGATTCTTTCCCTGGTACAGCCTAACTCGATCTATGATCAGATCCCTGTTTATAGTTTCTCTCTATGACACAGTAGCAACAATCACCAATTTTATTCAGCTTCTTCTCTGGGTCCATGATTAGATCTTTAGTCTTTATCCTAAAGAGTCTCCCAATTAGAGCACATAGCAATAATTTTCTTGAGAATGAATAGAACTCAAAATGGATTTTGATAAAGTAAACTAAGATAATAATCTAGTAATTACTTAATAACTCAATTACTTAATTACTTAATGTTTTTTAATAGTAATTTTTTTAATAATTTATAATGGGAGTTTTAACAACCAACCCTCATTTCAAAACTCTCAATGAAATGGCAGCCATTGCCAATGAATTACCTATCCTCATCTCAGCAGCGATGGTCTTCCCCATTCTAACTATAATTCCATCATTGAATTTCCTCAAGACCTAAAACAAAAAGGTTAGAAAACGTATCTCCCATTTTTTCCTCTCAATCCAAGTAGACAAACCATATTTGGCAAGTGACCTACTTAGGTAATGGGACTTGTTACCCATTAAGGAAGGTCACAAGCCAACTGATCGAATCACTAGTTGCAGGTGGCATCCCTGCCTTGCAACTTACTTCTTAAATTCCCAATCAGTAGGTGATGAAACCCAACCAATCCCAATTGGTACACCTGATAGTTAATCACTATAAGTTGCCCCTTTTATGTCAGCATCTCTGCATGACAAGAGCTTGAGCATTCATCCAGATTGACATCCAATGTATCCAACCCAGGAAAATAACCTAAAATTACCTGAACATTATTACCCCTAAATCAGGGTCAACGGATATCCAATTCACTTTGCATTATGGAATTATCCCCTAGTGAAACCAAGTAATCTAGTCAGCTGGGAATATGGGCAAAAATCCCAACACATCCCTCTTCTTGCCAAGATTTCCAGCGAGAAAAGGATTGGGGCAGGAGAGCACCACTTCAGACACTCAGTAGAATACTTCTTTGTTCAAGTGGAGTACAATCAATCAGTAATCAACACCGCTTGGGACGACCTTTGGCATGCAGCTCTCTTCCTTGTCCTCCCCGCTACTTCCTACTCAGAGTGCAGTCCGCATGACCTTCTGTTGTTCTGGGCTGAATGATTTGCTCATGACGATATTACACCTGGATCCCAGTTTTCCCCATCAAAGCATATGACCCTCTGTCATATTCAGGATTCTTAGTCCAGCATCCTTGATCTCCTGATTTTCTCCTCATCCAAAACAAGAGATTCTTACTGTCAATGTTATTTTTGTGGTGCAATTAAGAATGATCATTTATGTCACTATTGTTATTTTCTCTCAAGAACATCTTGGCTCATCTCATTCTTTTTTCTTTTCTGGAGAACTTATTCCATTAATTTTGAGATTAATTTCTCTGAAATAGAGCTAAATTGATTTCAGAGTGCATTTTGTCAACTATCATATAAATCCGACATCCCTTCTCTCATCTAGCTCATATGTCAAATTCTAATCTTGGTACCAACAGCTGCTCAATAGATTGTCTGATTAAGACCTTCAGCTCTTCCAGCAGATAAGTTGATCTGCACTCTGGAACCTTTTCTATGGCTCTTCCAGGACTCATACTCCTAGTCAAGTACCATTAGCCAGTCCTTCCATAGAAATACTGGATTCAGTAACCAACCACACTGAAAAAAAGGTTAGAGATTATCTCATATGACTCATGACCAATCCTTCCTCTGTCATTAATTCCTGAGTTAGATTTTGAACTCTCTTGGATTTGGCTCCCTTTGAAGATACTCCTGCCATAATTGTAAAACCTCCTGAAGCAATGCCTTTTGCTCTCAATCATTCATTTCATGCCAGATTGACTTTCTTATGGAGTTCCTCTTCTGACTCAGTCATTATTACAAGACAGCTGTCTTGGCCACTGAACTAACCTCAGCAACTGTGTACAATTCGAACTTCCCTATGCAGAATTAAGGGCCCAAGTCACTGAGGCTTTGTCCATAGCTCTGAACTCTTCTTATCTTGAAAATATACCTATATCAGGATATCGCTGCCTATGCTCTTCGCTTTGCTTGTCTAGCTCTTTGAAGTTGGGCCTGAAGCTTCCAACCTCTCTAAGTTTCTATAACTCATTCTTCTTCAGCTTCTGAGAAGCTCGTAGTCATCACTTGCAGGATGCCATTTACTCCTTGCACATCTATCTCATTTCTAAGCATGTCCCATCAGTATCTTCCACTGATGGCTTTGATAGGGGGCATGTTTAATAACCCCCACCTAGTATCCCATGCTCGTTGCTGGCCCTTATGTCTGGTGTTCTTGACAAAGCCCGTTGGCAAGCACACAAATCCAATCTTCCAGCTCTGGTGCCATATTGATATTACTTATGGTTATTCACCAACCGCCTCATCTTGTACTGTTGCTTCCCTACCTGCTCCAGGGTTTCGCGTTTGGCACCTTCTAACATTTCAGTTTTATTTTCCCCTAGTCACTTTTTTGCAGGGATCTGCGTCCGCTCAACAAACTTAGTTTCATATAGCTCTAGCCCTCAATAGCATCTGATCTCACAAAAATCTTGACAGGTTATTTACTCCTACTGCAATCCATACTCCCTCCCCCAAGAGGTGACATAGGCGGAATATCCCCAAATTGAGGATAACCAATATACATAAAAAGTATATTTTTTATTGGTTTTTCTATACATTTTTAATAATCTTTTTTTCAATATTTTTAGCAATCTTTTTTCTTTTTTCCATGATACTTGACCTTTTTTGTTTCAGCGGTCCATCTTCTTATTCCATTACCCCAAAATGGATCCTAGGTATAATTAGACCTATCAGTTTTCTATGGTTCAGAGGTTTTACTTTTTAAGACTTAACCATCTAGTTTGGTTCAGCAGTCCTTTTTTCGGACTTAACTAAATCATTAGGACATAGCCAACTTAATGGTTCAGCTGTCCTTAAGGGACTCTTTTTAAATTATACTTTTTCATTGATTCATTGCTTTAAATTTTTAGCCTGGACTCAATTTACTATCCTTCAATCCAAGAGCTCTTGATGGAGTAAGCATCTGTCTCCATCTTGTTAATAATCTTAGAAAATCTGACCAAAATGCATCCAATTTGCTCCTCTTAAATTTATGCATATTGCAATAGGCAACACTTTCACCTATTTGGTATAATGCTAAGGCTGGTCGGTTCTTATTGTCCGTCATTTTTGCTCAAATACTTTTCTTCAAAGTCATATTGAATGCTTGTGTTGGGATTTTTGCCCATATTCACAGCCTGCTAGATTGCCAGGAATCGCTAGGGGATAATTCCCATTTGCGAGGTGAATTGGAAAATTGGTTAACCCTAATTTCAGAGTAACTATGTTTGGGGAATTTTAGGATATTCGCCAGGCTGGATCTGTCAGGGATTGATACAGACAAATACTTAAGATCATGTCAGGCAGAGTTGCTGAAGAAATAGGGCATCAGATAGTGATTAACTAACAAGTGTACTGATTGGGATTGGTACAGTTTCATCAACAACTGATTTAGAATGTAAGTGTAAGTCTTAAGGCGATTGATGCCACCTGCAACTTGCAAATTGATCAGTTGGTTTTTGACCTGCTTTAATGGGTAACAAGACCCATTACCTAAGCAGGTCGCATGCAAAATATGGTTGGTCACTTGGATCAAGAAAACGTTAGAGACATGTTTTCTGACTCTTTCCATTTTAGTTCTCAAGGATGTCAAATGATGGAATCCTAGTCAAGATGGGGACGACCATCACTTCTGAGATGAGGAAGGGTGATTCAATGCAACGGCTGTTGTTTCATCAAAGAAGTGTCAACTAAGGGTTAGAATGCTGAATCCCCACTATAAAATCACTAGAATTCACTCATAATAAAAAACAGTTTATAGTTTTTATCTGGTATATAGTAGATATACCAGCTTAATAAACTCCAGCATCCATTTGTTCTATTCTTTTTAGGGATATTATTGCTTTATGCGATAATTGGGAGACTCATTAAGGAAAAAAACAAGGATCTAAGTGCGGATCCAGAGAATAAGGGGATTAAATTGGGGATTGCTGCTGACTGTGTGTCAAACTGGAGAAACTGTCACCAGGGAATCTCAGAGAATATTGGGTTAGATGGTATGAGGGAACGAGTCCCCATTTTGAGACATCTCACATATTTCAAGCGGAAACACTGGCTGAGCGTTGGGCTGAGATCTAAGAATTCTATTCAACTATAGATAATAGTCATCATACTACTATCAACCAATTATATCAACAAAGATACAATGAAGATGAATTGCACAAGAACCAAACCTGTGCATGTAATAAGTTTATAGGGGTTATTGGACAATAATAAAAACCAGATAACTTATAATATTTTACAAAGTGGTGCTCAAAACAGGGAATTGTTGAGTAGAAGAACTTAGAAGGATGTCATATGAAGATGTTTTAAATTCTGGTAATAAGTTACTGAGGAAAGTAATGAGTATGAAGAAAAAAACAAGAAATGGATAACGTTCATTGGTGTTCACCCAGCTCAGATGTGGAGCTCCAGGTGAAGAAAATCAAAGATACTCATTAACAAGGAAAAAGACTTGCAGCAAAGATATGGAACTATATAGTGCTGAAAAAAACCTATTCCACCGGACATCTACTTGAGATAAAGAGTTTCAGCAGGGCCAACTTGGGTTGAAATTGGGTCCACTTGAAATAGTCCCAAGGAAAAGCAGGATCAACTCAGGTTGAAATTGGGTCCGCTTTAAATAGTCCTGAGGATTGAGTGTTTAGAAGAGGCTTTGGATAAAATAGGAAGCAATTAATCAGGAGAATTGTATTGCTATAACATTGAAGGTATGAAGTCAAAACAGGAAATGTTCAATTTAAGCTTGTGGAGAAAATCATTTGACTCAACAACACTCAACCAATGATCAGAAGTTGCTGGAGACGAGTTCATAAATTCAGGAGAAATTGGATGAAGCTAACGAGGCCAGAACGACCTATGTAATTAAGGATGGCCACAAAGGCCAAAAATCGTTTTTAGGAGAAAAATGATCTGAACAATCAAATGGAACTGTTGGCTAATGAGATTCAAGCATCAGTTGCCAAAATATGAGATGAAATTAGGAAACAGTTGGACGAATAAACATTCAGGATTAAAGGCCTAATACATTCAAGGTTATTTTCAAAAGTCAGCAAGTGTATCCTATACATAAAGAGACAGCGCTGCTGGTCATATAGTGAAGAAGGTCAATACTAAAAAAATGGAAGTATTGGACCTAAGAGAAAATAGTTGCAATGTTCCCTATGGACCTCTGAACAATTAAATGGTTATGTCCTGAGATTTTTATCAAGTCCTAGAAGAGGACCACTGAACCAAATGAATGGTTAAGTCTTAAAAGAATAAGATTTTGAACCATGATAACAGTAGGTTAGAATATACCTAGGACCCAATTTAGATGAAGGGAAAAAGAAAGACCTCTGAACCTTTTTTGTAGGTTGCAAGTCCCATTGAAAAAGAAAAATGCAAAAAAATATAAAAGATATAAATATAAATTATCGATTTTTATGGTCTATGAGTTTCAGACCTAGGAAGCAATGAGAAATCCTGACAGCCAAATTGAAAAGATTCCACAATTTTGGGACTCTCGATGAGATGGGATTAATGGCTGGGGTAACCAAGAGTATCAACCTATTTAAGATCAAGAGCAACTCGCTGATTTGACGAAGAACAGCAAGAGGAAGTGCTTAAATTGTTTGAAAAGTATCAGGAAGTATTTTCATAGGACAACAATGATTTAGGATGCAAGAGAGATGTGATCCATAAGGTCAATACTGGGAAGAATTTGCCAATCAGGATGAGACTGATTCAACGGTCAAAGGCAGCTGAAGCAGATGTGGAAGAAATCAGAAAGCTAGTGAAGCATGGCCTTCTAGTTCTTTCATCAAGTCCCTGGGTGAGTCTGATTTTTATCATGAAGTAAAAGGATGGCTCTAATTGGGTGGTGAATGACTACCAAAAGCTGAATAAGATTACAAAAAAGAATTTGTGCCCACTACCGAGAATTGACAATGCACTAGATTGATTAGGAGAAGCGAAATATTTTTCTGCAATGGATCTGATATTGGGATATTGGCAAATCAATAGCCAAGAGAAGTCCAAGAAAAATGCGCTATTATTACCACGCAGGGGCTATACCAACTGAAGAGGATGCCCTGGGGTCTATGCAATGCACCTTCAATGTTCCAAAGGGCCATGGACACTATATTGTGTAACTTGAAGTTGTCATGCATACTGGTGTACTTGGACGATATCAATGTGTTCAGTAGGACGTTTACTGACCATTTACACCACTTGGAAGAAGTATTCAAGAGATTGTCCATGGCTAACCTGAAGATTAAGCCGAGGAAGTGTCACTTCTTCAAGAAAGAGTTGGAATATCTGGGATTTGAGATCAACTCTAGTGGATTGCAGCTGCAAGAACAGAAGATTAAAGCCATAGAACGGATGGCTGTGCTGAAGAGTATCCAAGATATCCGAGTGTTCTTGGAATGGTCAGATACTATAGAAGATTTATTTGGGTTTTGCCAGAATCATTCAACCCTTATTCCATCTACTTAAGGATCTGAAGAAAGGATTCTTTTGGAATAAAGAAGCACAGAAATCCTTCGATGAGTTACGCCAGTACTTGATAGATTCTCTGATTTAAAAAATATCCAATTTTGATGAAGATTTTATTATACAAACTGATGCTTTGTTGATGGTGTTCAGCGGTATATTAAGCCAAGTAAATGAACAAGGGGATGAACATCCAGTGTCATATGTGAGCTGGATACTCTCAGCCGCTGAGAAGAACTACACTGTAACTGAGTGGTAATGCCTTGCGGTCATTTTGGCCTGTAAGCAGTTTTTTGGTGTACATCCATGGAATGCACCTTAAAGTGGTGACGGACCACTCATCATTGCGTATACTTTATAATTTGATAGAACCATAAGCATGACTGTCCCAATGGGCACTTAAGCTTCAGGCTTATGATTATGAGATTGTCCACTGAGCGGGGGCTTCTCACCAGAATGCAGATGGCTTATCAGGGTTACCAATGGTCCAGATGGTATACCCGCGGGTGGATGAGTTATTCCAGAGAATAGTTGATGGATAAATTGTGAAAAAAGCCCTGAGAAATCCAAGGTGTGCTTCAAAAAGTGATGGAAAACACCGATACCTTTGATGGACAAGTGTTTGATGAATAATGGGAAGAAGTTATTATTACCTGAAGCTGTTGGAATGAGCAGCCATCATTCAAGCCGCTCATAAGGTTGTTGGGCATAAAGTCCTTTGAAAAACAACCAATCACGATTGCCAGTACTACTGGGAGTAAATCAACTAAAATGTTGTCGACTATCTAGCTTGTTGTGTGAAATGCTAGCAGCAAAATTCACATAATAATACAACTGGATACTGACTGGTCCACCCTGGATTTGCCTGGCATATGGTATCAAAAAACATGATGGGACCACTGATGATGAGCACAGGGGGAGTCAAGTACATAATAGTTGCTATCAACCATCTGACAAGATGGGTTGGGACAAAGGCCTTGGAAAAAGTAGACACTACCAGCACCTCAAAGCTCATCCTGGATCAAATAGTATATTGACATGGATGCTTCATGTCCTGTTTAGTGACAATGGGAAAAGTATCATGTCTCATGTGATCCTGCAATTAAATGAGGTAATGGGGATCTGAGGAGTCGTGTCTGTACCCTACTGGATAGAGATGAACAGACTGGTAAATGAGTGAATGGAATGCTGGCTGTGACGCTGAGGAAGCTGGTCACAGGAAGAACTTCCATGTGGGGAATGTACCTGAGTTTGGTGACGTTTGCCTACAATATCAGTCATCATATGGCGATGGGAAAAAGGCCATAAGAGTTGTTATATGAGAGGAAGGCCGCGTTGCCACCAATTTTATACTTGGTGGTAAAACAAACATTGGGGATGAGTTCCAGACAGTACTTGAACCAATTGATGTATATCCTAACCAAAATGCAATTATAAGCATTCAATACTATGTTGGAGAAAAGGATACAAGCGAAATTAATGGACAAAAAGGACTGACTGGCCTTATCAGAATATCAAATAGGTGAAAGAGTTTACATATTGCGATATGAATGGTTTTAGGAAAAGAAACAAACTTAATGCGTTGTGGTTGGGTCTGCTTGTGATTTTCGTCAAGACAGTGATGGATGCCTATTCCATCAAGAATTTCTTGGATGGAAGAGTAGTAAATTGAGTCCATGATAAGTATTTAAAGCTATGGATCAATAAAAAAAAAAAAAGAGTTCCCAGAGGACCAATGAACCATTAGGCTGGTCATGTCCTGATGATTAGGTCAATTCTAAAAAGGACCTCTGAACCAATCTAGATGGTTAAATACAAAAAAGGACCTCTGAACCATTGAAAAGTGGTAGGTCTTAAGAATACTTAGGATCGAGTTTGGGGGGAAAATAAAAAGATGGACCTCTGAACCAAAACAAGGTCAAGTCACATGAAAAAAAGAAAAAAATAAAAGATTCTTAAAAATATTAGAAAAAAAAACTAATATAAACTGCATAGAAAAAACTGATATGTGTTTTATAATTTTTATTTTTATTGATTACCCTCAATTTGGGGATGATTCCGCCTGTGTCACCTCTTGGGGGAGGGAGGATGGATCGCTGTAGAAATGAATAACCCATAGAAATCTATGTGAGATCAGATGATAGCGAGGGCTGAACCTATACAAAACCTAGTTCTTGATTGGATGCAGATCCCTGCAAGAAAGTGACATGGGGAAGGGAAAATGAGATGTCAGAAGAAGCCAATCGCAAAACCCTGGTGTGGGGAGGGAAGCAACAGTACAGGAAGAGGTAGTCGGTGAATAAACCCAAGTAATCATGATATGGTACCAGAGCTGGAAGATTAGTCTTGAGCACTTGCTGATGGGCTTTGTCAAGAACACCGGACATATGGGCTGGCAGCGAACATGGGATGCTAGATGGGGGTTGCCAAATCATGCCCCCTATTAAAAACATCAGCAGAAGATGCTGATGGGAAGCGCTGGAAATGAGATAATTGTGCAAGAAGCAAATGGCATCCTGCAAGCGTTAACTATGAGCTTCTTGGAAGCTGAAGCAAAAGGAGCAATGGATCCCAGGAGAGACTGAGAGCTTCATGGTCCAACTTCAAAGATCTTGGCCAGCAAAGCAAAGAAAATAAGCGCAAAATCCTGATCTAGGATGTTCACAAGGTTGGAAAGATTCAGTGCTATGGATAAAGCCTTGGTGACTTGGGCCCTCTTTCTGCGTAGGGGAGTTTGAAATTGTATACTATTGCCAATGGTGAGCTCAGTAGCTAAGAAAGTGGGTTTGTAGTATTGTCCAAGTCAGAAGAGAGACTCAGGAAGTAAGTCTGACTTGGAAAGAAAGAAGCGATCAAGAGTGAAGGGCATAATTTCAGGAGCTTCCATGATGATGTTTGGAACATCTATGAAAGGAGCTGAATCCAGGAGAGTTTCAAAATCTAACTCTGGAATAGATGACAGAGGAAGTTTTGGCTGAGAGCTGTTCAAGATGATTGCTAGCCTAGTTTTGGAAGGGTTGGTTACTGTTTCTGGTAGTTCAACAGAAGGGCAAGCCACTGGTGCCAGACTAGGCATATGAGTCCTGGAAGGACTGTGGAAGAAGTTCCATCACGCAGACTGACTCATCTGCTGAAAGAGCCAAAGATCTTGGTCAGACAAACTGTTGAGCAGCTGTTGGTACTGTGACTTGGAAAATCGACATATGAGCTGGATGAGAGGGGATGTCAGACTTATATGATAGTTGACATTATGCACTCTACAATCGATTAAGCTCAATTTTGGAGAAATTAATCTCAAAATTAATGGGATAAGCTCTCCAAACAATTAAGAATGACATGAGCCAAGAGGTTATGAGAAGAAAATAACAAGGGCGAACATAAATAAGCATTATTAATTGGGCCATGAAACAAACATTGATGGCAAGAGTCTCCTGTCAAGGATGAGGAGGAAATAAGGAAATCGAGGATGACAGACCAAGAATCCTGAATATGACAGCGAGTCATATGCCCTGATGGGAGGAAACTGGATCCAGGACTAATATCATCACAAGTAAATCGATAAGCCTGGCATGACAGTAGATTGTGGGGGCCATGCTCTGAGTAGGCTGTAGCAAGGAGGAAGAGGAAGAGAGCCGCATATAAAAGGTTGTTCCAAGCAGCAGGAGAGTATTGATGATTGTACTCACCTTGAGCAAATGAAGTATTTGACTGAGTGTCAGAAGTGGTTTTCTCCTAACCCAGTCCTTCTCTCACTGGAAATCTAGGCAAGAGGGGGATGTTTTGGGATTTTTGCCCATATTCCAAGCTTGCTAGATTACCCGGAATTGCTAGGGGATAATTTCCTAATGCAAGGTGAATTGGAAAGCAGTTGACGCTGATTTTGGAGTAACTATGTTTGGGTAATTTTAGGATATTCACCTGGTCAGATCCATCAGGGATTGATCTGGACAAACGTTAAGATTTCATCAGGCAGAGTTGCCGATGAAATAGGGGGTCTGATAGTTGATTAACTATCTGGTGTACTGATTGGGATTGATCAGGTTTCAAAACTGAATGATTGGGAATGTAAGTAATAAGTTGCAAGGTGAGTTAGTACTCTGCAACTAGCTAATCAATCAGTTGGTTCATGACCTGCCTTAATGGGTAACAAGTCCCATTAACTAAGTAGGTCACTTGCATATATAGTTGGTTCACTTGGATCAAGAGGAAAATTTTAGGGAGATGTTTTCTGGCTCCTTCCATTTTTAGGTCTCAAAGATGTCCAATGATGAGATCCTAGCCATGAAGGGAAAGGCCATCACTGCTGAGATGAGAATGGGGGTTTCAATGGCAATGACTGCCATTTCATTGAAGAGGTGTCAAACGAGGGTAACCTGACCAAATCACCCACCATAAATTATATAGAATTTACTCATAATAAAAAACATTTATAGTTTATATATGTTATATAGTAGATATACCAGCTTAGTAAACTCCAGCATCTACTTGCTCTATTCTTTCTCAGGGATATTTTTATTGTGTGCGATAATTGGGAGACTGTTTAAGGGAAAGAGTAAGGATCTGAGTGGGGATCAGAGAAGAGGAAACAGATTGAGGATTGCTGCTGACTATGGTCAAACTGTAGAAACTGTCACCAGGGAATCTCAGAGAATATTGGGTTAGATGATACAAGGGAACAAATCTCATTTTGAGACATCTCAAGTAAGTCTAGCAGAAATACTGGCTGAGCGTTGCACCAAGATCTAAGTATTCCATTTAACTACAGAAAATAGTCACTATACTATTATCAACCAAATATAAACAATAAAACACAAACGAATTTCATTAGAATCAAACCTGTGCAAGTAATAAGTTTATAGGGTTATTGACCGATAATTAATAATCAGATAACCTATAGATTTTTACATCTTTTGAATGCAATTTGATCAGGATATTTGTCAATCAGTTCAGGTACTGCTCAGCACTCATCCGCAATGTTAGTTCCACCACCAAATATAAATCAGTGGCAACGCGGCCTTCATTCAATATAGTAACAAAGTTGGGTTTTTCCATCGCCATATGATGACTGATATTTTAGGAAAACGTCACCAAACTCAGGTATGTTCCCCATGTGGAGTTTTTCCTGCGACCAGCTTCCTCAGCATCATGGCCAGAATCCCATTATCTCGTTCTACCAGTTCATTTATCTCTGGCTGGTAGGGTACAGACACGACTCCTCAGATCCCCATTACCTCATTTAATTGCAGGATCACATGAGACATGAAATTTGTCCCATTGTCACTCAGCAGGACCTGCGGGCATACATGTCATTATAATAATTGATCTAGGATGAAACTTAGCAGTATTGGTAGTGTCTACTTTTGCCAGTGCCTTCATTTCGACCCATCTCATCAGATGATCAATTGCAACTCTTATGTACTTGAATCCCCCTGTGCTCATCATCTGCGATCCCATCATATCAATGAACATTGCATGCCAAGTAAATCCAGGGCAGAACTGTCAGTATCTAGTCATATTATTATGTGTCTTATGCAACTGGCACTCCACACAGCAAGCCAGATAGTCCACAACATCATATCTGATTGACTCTCAGTAGTACTGGTGAATATGGTCAGTCGTTTTTCTTAGGCCTCTATTCCCAACAACCTTATGAGGGGCTTAAAAGATAATAGCTCATTCTAATGGCTTTAGGAATAGTAAATGCTTCCCATTGATCATTTTGAAAACTTGTTCATAAATGGTCTCAGTGTTTTCCATCACTTTTTGGAGTGTACCTTGGGTTTCTTGGGGTTTGTTCCTGATTTCTCCGTCAACCATTCTCTGTAATAGCTAATCCTCCAGCTGGTGCACCATCTGGACCATTGGTAACTGCAATAAGCCATCTGATTTCTGATGTGAAGCCCCCAATCAGCGGACAATCTCATAATTGTAAGCCTGAAACTTCAATGCCTATTAGGCCAGTCGTCCTTCTCGGTTCTCATAAATTGTGAAGCCAGTGCAATAAGGAGTGGTCCATCACAACTTTGAAGTGCATTCCATTGATGTAAAACCAAAACTGTTTGCAGACGTAAATGACTGAAAGGCATTTAAGCTCAATTATGGTGTAGTTTCTCTCTGTGGTTGAGAGTGTCCAGTTTACATAACCACCAGATGTTCATCCCCAAGTTCATCTACTTGGCTCAATATGGCGCCAATTGCCAATAACAAAGCATCAGTTTTATACAATACATTCTCAATCAATCTTTTTTTTTAGTACTAGATGGTCCTCAATCAATCTTTTTATTATTTTAAAATCAGAGAATCTATCAAGTACTGGCGTAACTCATCGAAGGATTTCTGTGCTTCTTTATTCTAAAAGAATCCTTTCTTCAGATCCTTAAGTAGATGGAATAAGGGTTGAATGATTCTGGCAAAACCCATATAAATCTTCTATAGTATCTGATCATTCCAAGAACACTTGGATATCTTGGAAAACCTTCAGCACAGCATTTCGTTCTATGGCTTTAATCTTCTGGGCTTGCAGCTGCAGTCTTCTAGCTTTAATCACAAATCACAGATATTCCAACTCTTTATTAAAGAAGTGACACTTCCTTTGTTTAATCTTCAGGTTGGCCATGGATTGCCTCTTGAACACTTCCTCTAAGTGGTGCAAATGGTCAGCAAACGTCCTACTGAATACATTTATATCATTCAAGTGCACCAGGGCGCATGACAACTTCAAGGCATTAGTAATTTATCCATGGCTCTCTGGAATGTCGCAGGCGCATTGCACAGACCCTAGGGGCATCCTCATTAGTTGATATAGCCCCTGCAGGGTGATAATTAGCATTTTTCTTGGTCTTCTCTTTGCAAATTGATTTGCAAATATCCCAATATAAGATCCATCGTGGAGAAATACTTTGCTTCTTCCAACCAAGCTAGTGCATTTTTGATTCTTGGTAGTGGGTTTCAGGACTTTGGGGGAGGAGCTCCAACCTGGCCCATTATTGACAGGGCCCCAAAGCCCCCAGCGAGTTAAGAGGCCATCAAGGTCCAAAGTAAAACCAAAAACAGAAAGGAGATTGAGAGAAACGGTGCTTTATTAAGTTGATCCTCGAGGTTTTTATATGACCTCAATTGATTGGGATTGGGTGGATTTTGCATTGATTGCCAAAGCTGAGGGAAACAAATATTACATGGGTTTGGGCGCATCCTCAGCATAAGTTGCTGTTGCGCCTGAAAGGGTTAATTGATTGGGTGCGACCACTGAAAGGGATTTCACCGCAACCCAATTGAGTGTTTGGAATCCTCAGCATTAGTGCTGGTAAATTTTATTTAATAATAATTTAATTATTGGGGCCTGTCCCCAATACTTCATATCGGGCTTACCTCAAGTTAATGGGGAACCCAATCCGCATCTGCCCATAGGTAGGTTGAGACCCCTAGTCAGGGCTTCCTTCAATTAGGGGAGAATCCTGACAGAGCCCCCTCCAAGCCTCAACTAGGGGTCAGAGCTGAGGAGGGGCACCAGATCTGGCGGCGGGGAGGAACAGGACAAGGCAGCCAGTGCAGAAAAATGGAGGGATTTAGTGAGCATCATTGAGGAGTTGCTCAGCATTGGGTAAGAGCTGGCATTGATGCTGGGGCTGGCATCAGGATCAGCACCTGGCATCATTGTGGGGGCCGGCATTGGGAGGAGGTCCCAGCATTGGGGTTGGCACTTGGCATTGGTGCAGGGGCCAGCATCAGTTTGGGAGCTGGTATCAGGAGGAGGTCCCAGCATTGGCACTGGGGCTGGCATCAGCGCTGAGGCCAGTATCAGGGATGACACCCTGGTAACCTGGCTTTCCCTCTTGGGTCAGAGGCCATGGACCGCCCTCTTCCATCCGTTTTTAGCTCTTGATGAGAGCTTGGGTGCCCCTGTAGTGAGCACCATTGTTGGGACTTTGGAGGAGGATCTCCAACCTGATCCCTATTAATAGGGCCCCAAAGCCCCCAGCGAGTTAAGAGGCCATCAAGGCCCAAAGTAAAACAAAAAATGGAAAGGAAATTGAGAGAAATTGTGCTTTATTAAATTGATACTCAAGGTTTTTATATGACCTCAATGGTTTGGAAATGGGTGGATTCAGCATTGATTGCCAAAACTGAGTGAAACAAATATTACATGGGGATTGGGTGCATCCTCGGCATAAGTTGCCAGTGCGCTCAAAAGGATTAATTTATTGGGTGTGAGCACCAAAAGGGATTTTTCCATGACCCAATTGAGTGTTTGGCATCCTCGGCATTAGTTGCAGGTGCTAAATTTGAATTTAATAATAATTTAATTAGCAGGGCCAGTCCACATTACTTTGGATCAGACTTACCCCCAAGTTAATGGGGAGCCCAATCCATCATCTGCCCATAGGTGGGTCGAGACCCCTAGTCAGGGCTTCACCCAATTAAGGGAGATTCCTAACAGTGGGTATAAAAACCTTTTTTGTGATCTTATTAGCTTCTGATAATTTATCACCACCTGATATGAGCCATAATTCTTCTTCATGATAAGAATCAGACTTTCCCAGGGGCTCAATAACAGAATTAGAAGCCCATCTTCACTAGTTTACTGATACTTCCTCTACTACCGCTTTGGATGCTTTTGATCATTTAATTGGTCTCCTCCTGATTGGTAAATTTTCCCCAGTACTGACCTTGTGGATCACATCTCTCATGAATTCAAAATTGTGTTCACTCTGGAAAAATACTTCCCAATATTTTTGAACAATTTGAGCACCTCCTATTGCTGTCCTTCCATCAGATCAGCTAGTTGCTCTTCATCAAGAGATAGATTGATAATCTTGGTTAACCTGCCTGGTAATCCCATTCCTTGAGGGTCCCAAAATCATAGAATTTCCTCAGTTCAGCCGTCAGGATTAGGTGAACAAATGCAACGAACTGATTTTTCTCAATTTTCATAAGTTTTTTGCTTAAATTCGCCAGGAGAACTCGAATTTCTCTATAGCCTGGCTTTATTATTCCAGGAGCCACCTAAGGCTCTACTCTAAATTTTTTCCAAGGGCTTCCAACCTCCCCATAAATCAGCTCCAGTATATCTAATGTCAACTCCATTTTGACTATATTTGTGATCCAAGCGGTATGGTTTTCACATTCTTGATTTTCAGTAAAAATCCCCAATTTCTAGGAATTCCTTTGGTATCTTTCATCGCTTACTAGGTCCAAATATCATGGACCAATAAGAATGATTTTTAATATTATATATTTTTTTGCATTTTTCTTTTTTAATGGACTTGCAAACTACAAAAAAAGGTTCAGAAGTCTTTCTTTTCCCCTTCATCCAATATGGTTCCAAGGTATACTCTGACCTACCAGCTATAATGGTTCAAAATCTTGTCCTCTTAAGATTTAAACATCTATTCTGTTCAATGGTCCTATTTTAGTACTTGACCAAAATCTCAGGACATAACCATTTAATGGTTCAGAGATCCCCTGGGAACTTTTGCAACTATTTTCTTAGGTCCAATACTTCCAATCTTTTAGTACCACCTTCTTCACTATAAAACCAGCTGCAGTGTTTCTTCATATATAGGCAACACTTGACAATTTTTGGGTAATACCCTTGAGTGTTTTCATTGATTAGGCCTTAAATCCCGACTTATCATTTGTCCAACAGGTATAACTTTATCTCATATTTTGGCAACTGATGCTTGAGTCTTTGTATCTCTCAAAAATCGTGAATTCCTCATCAGGCAACAGTGCCATTTAATTTTAGATCCTTTTTCTTTTAAAAAAGATTTTTGGCATTCGTGGCCATCCAAAACTTTGGAAGTAAATCTACTGGTGGATCTGAAAACGATCCTACAATAAAACTAGATTGATATAGCCTCATTAGCTTCATTAAGTGTCTCATCTAGTGTCTCATCTAGCACCTCATCCTTGGGACTATTTTAAGTGGACCCAATTTCAACCTAAGTTGGCCCTGCTGATCCTCTTCATCTCAGGTAGGTGTCAAGTGGAACAGGTTTTCTTGAAGCACTAGACAGCTCCATATCTAGGTTGCAAGTCCTTTTCCTAAAACGAGAGTATCTTCAATTTGATTCACTAGGAGCTCTACTTCTGAGCTGGGTGAACGCAATTGAACGTAATACACTTCAAGTTCTATCTTCAAATATGATTCTTTCCCTAGTAACTTATTGCCTGAATTGGAAACATCTTCATATGACATCACATCCTAGTATCTTCTATTCAACTACACCCTTTAGTGAGCACCAATTGCTAAATTCATAGGTGTTCTTATAATTTTTTGACCAATAAACACTATAAATGTATTTATGGCACAGTTTTGGTTGTCGTGCAATTCTCCACGTTGTTTGATAGTAAAATATAATTGTTGATAATAGTATGGCGACTATTATCTGAAGTTAAATTGAAGTACTAGATTTAAGTCAAAAGCTCAGCCAGTATTTCCTCTTGAAATACTTTTGATATCCTGTATAGGAATTGTTCCCTGTTAACGCATAACTCAATCTATACTCAGATTCTTGTTTACAATTTCTCTCTATGACACACGGTTGGCAGCAATCCATAATACAGTTTAGTTTCATTGGATCCTCGTTCAGATCCTTACTCCAAATCCTAAAAAGTCACTAAATTAGAGCACACAGCAATAATTTCCTTGAGAAAGAATAGAACTCAAAATGGATTCTGATAAAGTATGCTAAGAAAATACTCTGGTAATTACTCAATTACTTAGTTATTTAATTACTTAATGCTTTATTTAGTGAATTCTTTAGTGAAATTATTGTGGGGAATTCGGTGCCCAACCCTCAGTTCAAAACTCTCAATGAAATGGCAGCCATTGCCAATGAATTACCCATCCTCATCTCAGCAGCAATGGTCTTCCCCATTCTGACTATAATTCCATCATTGAATTTCCTCAAGACCTAAAATTGGAAAGGGGCGGAAAATGTGTCCCTAATGTTTTCCTCTAAATCCAAGTGAACCAATTATATTTGGCAAGCGACCTGCTTAGGTAATGGGAGTTGTTACCCATAAAGGCAGGTCACAAACCAACTGATCGATTCACTAGTTACAGCATCATTACTCGCCTCACAACTTGATCCTTAATATCTAATCAGTTGTTGATAAAATCTGACTGATCCCAATAAGTACACCTGATAGTTTATCACTATCAGATGCCCCTATTTTGTTAGCAACTCTGCCTGACGAGATCTTAAGCATATGTCATATCAATGCCTGACCTATCTGACCCAGGTGAATAATCTAAAATTCTCCAAACATTGTCATCCCAAAATCATGGTCAAACAATATCCTATTCACTTCAATTTTTGGGATTATCCCCTAGAGATCCCTAGTAATCTAGTGGCTGGGAATATGGGAAAATATTTCAACAATGTGATAAAACAAAGTAGTTGGGTTAGGTGTGACTAATGAGTTAAAGTTGGGTTTGGGTCTCATAATCTTTAGGCATTCAGTGACAAGACATAGTATTTTATTCACCTGGGAAACTTGATGCTAAAGAGGTGGGGATCCCAAGGTTTATTTGGCTCACCAGCTTAGGAATGGCAACCTTACTTTTACATTAGGATGAATCAGTTGAGTGTGAGGATAAAAGGCATTTAGTTTAGGCTTAGTCCATAAATAAAGCTTGTGTTGTGCATTTTAGAGAGGTACTTCTTTTTGCTAAGCTTGTTGTTAGCAACATTTGGTGAGTTGAGGTATAAAAAGGACTGAGGAGTTTGGCAGCACTCTGATACTTCCGAAGATATGAGCACTGACAAAGTTGAGAGAACGAAAGCAATACTGACAACAAAGCTGCATAAAGCATCAGTATGGATATCCTCAACCAAACCTGTAGTTGAACCAAAAACTTATCTAAGGATAGAGGAAGAAATGCGTCGCAGGGAGAAACCTTAAAAACTTCCTCATTAACTAAAAAGAGTGAATTTGCAGCAAGAGAAGGCTTGGTATCTTGATATCAGGCCATTATATCAAGGTTAGATTTAGTAGTTTGATTTGAAAATGGTGACAATTATTAATTTTAGGCATTTAATGTTGATTAAATTGGCCTGGTCATCTAAATCCACAGGGTCCAAGTTGATTTTAGGTGGTAGTCTTTCAATGAATAAGCTTTAGTAACTTTCAGATGACAGCTTGATTTCAGAGAACTTCATCAATGTTTCTGGAAATAGTATATCCATAGCTTTAGCCAAAATGACCAAGGGAATGTAAGAAGATGTTTCCCAGTTGGCATGTTGAGAAAGTGAGGAATTTCATTTTAGCCTTAAATAATTTTAATGAGGCAGTTGGGCAGTTTGTAAAAGATTCTGACGTAAGGATCAGTCATTTTAGAGAAAATCAAGGCGTCAAAAGATAAATTATTTAGATAAATGGGGGTAGTTTTGTAGTGGAGTGAACTATTATTCCATTGGAATAAGTGTCAAAATTAGTCTTGGAGATGGTTCAATGTCTGATCTTGTTGCCTCTGATATTGTGGCAATTGGGAGTGATAATTTTCCCTAGAAGATTTGGCAGAGGTGTAGCCCAAATTAGTGAGAGGAGGGAACGTGGCTAATTTGATTAAATGCAACTAGATTTGGCTCAAAAAATTTTATGTCGTAAAAAGGAAAGGGGTTGTTTGATAGGTAGATAAGGGCAGGAGAAAAAGAGCACAGCTTTCCAGGTATGCTTAAGGCGATCAGGCTACAACTTCTTAGAATCCTTTAAATTATTTGAATTTGGACATAGAATTTCTATTCTCTGACATAAGCTGAAAATCCTAAAATTTTATTAAAATTTTATGATAATGAAGAACAAAAAGGGATAGAATAAATTAAAGTTTTAGGAGATAACAATTTGGTCACAAACGCAATTCTCTCAGCTGGCCTGAACAAAGTTTTTAGGTTTTTTCGTTGCCTTATCCAAGTGAAATAAATTCAGCACTGAAACATCTAATTCTGCTAGCCTCTTTGTCCAGCTTTAAGCTTTGGAATCTGCTTACCAAAGTGATGAATTAGTTGGCTGGTTTGACTGCTCATCTGACTTGTTTTAAAGCTCTACCTAAACCAAACAAATTAAACTTGATATTTTCTTGGTCTTTTGCTTTGGTAATTTCTTACCTTTCATATGCACCAAGCCCGATTTCTTCTTGGAGATCTTTAGAAAAGAGTTTAGCAGAGGGTGTTAAAGCAGTTGGGTTAGTTGCTTGGCTTTAGCATCGGAGCAGTGAGGAGTGTCAGTGCAGAAAACTGAAGTGGACGCCATGGCTTTAATAACATCTTTGAAAGCAGTAGCTTTAGTTTGCTCACTGTGAAATGTTGCCCTCTCTCCTTACAGTGTCTAATTTCTTCATGGATTAGAATATAAAAAATTAATATTTGAGCTGGCTATCTATATTGATGGCAGTTGAAGTAGCTGGGTGTACAATCTCTTTGACAATTTCTTTGATAGCTTGGTATATAACTAATCAATCATATGAAACTTTCTTGTTTAAAAAAATAAAAGTTTATTAGATTCTGGTTTAAAAAAATAGGCAACTTCCTCTATCAACTATAAATGGAACTGAACACGTCTAATATGATTAAAAATAAATATTTTCTTATAGAGTAGATTTTTGGTGTACACTAATATTTTCCTCTATTTTGAAGAATATCTCTCCGCTGGAATTCTCAATTTTATAAAGGTCCATCTTCACTGGGTAGCCTCAGAAGGATACAGGCAGAAAGCACTAGCTTTGGGATTTTATGGGCTTGATAGACTGATTTCTTCAAAGGCTAGACATATTACAAGGTGATTAGCATCATCAGGATTCCTAATGGAGTAATTCTTCTTAGGGTCTAGAATTTCAGCTCTTCTTAGCGACATTTTTGCTCTAATAAGGTAATAATTATGCACTTGGGTCAGAAATGGACACAACAGGGTTGAATCAGGCGTTTTTATCTCGTCAATAATTAGGCTTATCTATAGTATTTTAGGGGGTATGCTCTCAGCGTAGGTATCAACCCTTGGGATCAGTACATACCTTGGGAATGGATCAGGATTCACTATTTTAGATCTTTTACAAGATATATATAGGTAGGCACTGGAGTAAGGCAATTATGAGAAATGCTTAGTTGGGGATAAGGTATGATAAGCTTAAATAGGAATTTGTCCTCTTCAATGAAGAATAATAGTAAGATAGGGAATATCCTACCTAAAGATTATATTGTAGTTTTCTTCTATGGTGATTTACCCTAATTTTCTAATGATGCTAATTGCATTTTAAGTCATCTGAGGCTATTTTCAAATTAATGTCAATATAAAATTTAGACATAATCCACTTAAGAAACTAATGATAAATATAAATAGATATTGGCTGAAATTGCCTAAATATATATATTTGCATAGAAAGACCAAGGTTGAGGCTTCACATCAATGAGTAAAAACCTAACACTTATCCTACTCTGTTTGGCTTTTAATAAATTACCTTACTAGATGTAGGAAATATCAATGATAGTTATTAATTGATATTCTCCTATGAGACATTAGTTAAATATTTATTGTTGGAAATTATTCTTAATCTTGACTCCAATTAATGGAATTCTGGAAACAAATGCTGGCAATGTTTTTGAGTGAATTTTCCTATTTAAATAATATTTATCAAGTAAAACCACCTATTTGGATTAGTGGTCTGGTTAGCCAGTAGATAAGTTGGTTTTTAGAGTTTATGAAGCGTTGATAATGCTTTTTATAGCAGTAACTTATAGGTTAGCCTGTGTGATGCGATTTGATGTAGCTATATGTCTGTCTCATTACCTAAAGACGGTCTCTAGCTCATAAAGTAATCTACTGGGGTTAGCCAAAGTCGTTGGAACATGCTAATTAAGAAAGTCAACCCAGAAGAGTCATAACTTTGTAGGCGGAGTATGTCAACTAGGTGGATGAGTAAGCAAAGGAATTATTTATCTCTTATATCCTCTTTGTGGTTAAATTTGTCACAACTTTTAATTAGGTGCACCAAAAAAGAGTCAAGCACTGAACTTACCATAATAAACCACCTTAAAATTTAAATTATAACAGACTTTAGACTTTTAAATCTTGTCAATATTAGTACTTCTCTACATCATTGATGGGATCAGTTACTTTAGTCTAATTTCTCAAGTACCCTGAGGTGAAGTAAATATTACTTGGGTATAGAATATAGCTAATTGAAGTTGAAATAAATAAAACGTAGACTGGCTGGCTAGTGGTTATCATACACTAGCACTTCTTTTTTCACACATCAGTCCATCACTTTCCTGTAAAAGGATACCTGAGTGGGATTTAGATTACTTGTAAATAAGACTTGTCTGGCTAGAAGTCTTGTACAACTACCACTCTACGGTATTCTTTATAACTCATTCACAGAACCTGTTCAGTAGACATGGAAATTATAAATAGCCCCTGACCCAAAAGCGTGGATTAACATGAAAATACCCAACATTCTAGCTTAAAGATGTCCACTTTCTTGAATTGTGCTGATGAAAATAAAATATTGTAGCCATTCAGGGTGAGTAACTATGCTAAACAACCCAAAGAATAACAAAGGTACAGCGGCCCATAGTAGGTTGACTAACTGATGAACAAAAGATGACGCAATGGGCCACACATATCAGGAACAGATAACCATCGCCAATATTAAATATTGGGACTAATATAATTAGTTATAAATCTGATAAAAAGTTTTTATTTAAGTAAACGAGCATTAAATGATAGGCCAACATCAAACCTGATGAAGCCTTCCGCCTTACAAACATCTCAAGAATATGAGGCACTGATTGAGGTCTACCAGTCCCTAATAGTAAGAGAACCAGATAATATAAGCTACCTAGCTGTCAGAAAATTACAAATCTAAAGTGTTGATAAGAGTGGTTCAGAGTAAAATAATACAAGTATCACCCAAAAGACCCTGGTCAATTCCCGGTGGAGCCCCACAAATTGGGGTAACACTTCTTATAATAATTAGGCAAACAAATTGAGTTCAGGCAGTCAGATTGCACCAAACTGTCAGCTGAATTCGGGTAGTTCATTGGAGGCTCCTCCCACGGCCTTGTCTAGTTTAGTAAAGGTTAAACCATGGAAACTGGCCCCTTTTATAGGGTTGGAAGGTGTCCAACCAAGTGAAAAGAACTTCCAGCCCATTGATTGGGTAAATTAGTAAAAGCATTTCCTAATGGACTTGTCCTTCCTGCTCCTGACCCAAAATTAGCCATTCCATCCAAACAAGGCGAGTTTGAGATATCTGTTAGGTTGATGGTTCAAATTACCTAAAACAGACATTACTAAGCTATCTGAACTTTGAGCCTCAATATTTTAAATATTAGTATTGACTTATTAAGCGTGTTCTCACTTTTAATTATGTATGGAGCCTAATAAAATTATATAAAACTAAAAAATTTATTTTAAGTTTTTTTATTTATCATATAAGTGGTGAGAAAAGCACCTAAATCATCCTTTGTTGGATTCAAGGTAAAAAAATAACAATGAGCCTTTTCCTAGCCAAAAATCTGAAACTAGCATTTCAATAACATTAAGAGACAAGTATGAAAGCTTAGAACACTCTACCCCTTGTTTTCATCGCTATAAAACTTTTTTAGTAAATCTTTTATAACCTAATCACAACTTGGCAGCCATGTGGACTATTCATCAGGATGAGAAGGTCATACCAACGGGAAATGATGATATGCTCATATCTTTATCAAATTATATTTGTTTACAAAGCTCAAACCTATTGGGGGACAGCATTATCCCACTAATTCAGGAGTCAGATATGATGAAAATAGCTGTTAATCTTGTCTTAGCTTTTCTCAACTCACTAGCACTTATATAATTCAATACACATTAGGTATACTCAAACCTATTTCCTGACCTTTTCCATGTTGTAGGGGGAGACAATTGGCGCATAGTACTACCCCAGTCCTCTACAACCTCCTTGCACACCCCATAATCCTCTCCAATTCTTTAGTGGTGTGATGGACCAGAAGGTGAGAACATTCATAGGGTAGGTTTTGTCTCACCTTTCATCACCCACATGGGCCAAATCACCCCTTGCTAGTAAGAGCAACAGCCGCCTTAATTAAGCCATTATTAGTTTAATGGGTTCTCTTCCCTGTTCTTCCATAGGGGGTTCTCCCCAGAAATTTTATACACGGTGAGATGGAGCTCATATATACATAAAGTTGGTCAAATGGATTCTGAAGCTGCTTTGAGAATTAAGAAGCGCCTCTATAGGAATTTCATGATAAGCTTACACTATCTTCAAATTCAATTTCTATAAGCATATATATCCTAGTTTTTACTATAACTTTAGCTTTACTTTTCTTTTTATTCTAGTAAAAGGAGTCTTTTATTACAGAGCTTCTTGTTTACTTTTTGATTTAATTATTTTTTAATAGTTTAGGTCTTTAGTAACATTAGGGTAAGAATCAGGGAGAAGATAAGGTAGCTAATCTGATATATTCTCAAAGAGGGACACTAACAAATAATATACCCTAGTTGCTAATAATTCCTAGTGATAGCTGGTCGAGGATTCAATTGTGTTTTGTTCAAGAGGCTGAGATAATGAGTTTATGCCAAGAAAGCAATAGAGTTTCCAGAAATATTGTTTTCAAACTAGTAAAAACTGCAGCCAAAAACAATTGCTACATTATTCAACAAGAGAAGAGTCACTCACTGAAGATCACATCACACCTACCATCACGTCAGAACCAAGTTTGGCTTTTAAAATGTGTAAAGTACACCTCCCAATAAACAGATTGTTCACCTCATTTAATAAAAAAACCTCATTGTTGATTGTGGGTATTTTAATCCTAATTATCATTGCATCTCGTCTTTTACAGAAATGTAAATACCAAAACCATGGTGAATGGTTTCTTATTCATCAGAGATAAATTCAGGGCAAAATTTTCATCCCTTAATTTCGACTCTAATAGGAGAAACCACAATTTAAATGTTTACAATGGGTTATCAGCTAGTTTGGCTGCTCCATTTCCTGAAGCCACTTACAAAGCTGTTTTAGCAAAAATGGAGTCCATGAAAATTATCCATGACATCCAATTCTAATGGGCCAAGTTAATATTTAATGTTCTTTATTATCAGCTGCAGTAGAACCATGACATAAAATTAGGAAAGTTTATTATTTTCCTCAATAATTGCTATTACTATGGGCGCTGAGGTTCTAGATAATGAATATAGATCCCTTGGACTGATCGCAACCAGATGCTTATAATCAACAATACAGACAATAACCTTTTCTGGAAACGTATCATCTTTTCTTCTGTAAGAGGTAGAAATCCTTCATCATCTTTGATAATTTGTTCTAGGTTTTCAGATATCCTTGTATTGGCATGATGAGAAAGATATTTAACATTAGACTCCCTCAGCCAAAACAACACATATACTAAAGAAGAGGAATAGATAGGTACTTGAATAATTGCTTGATGAAATTGAAAGCTGGACTCCAGATTGAATTGACTTGGGAAAATTCTTATGGACCAAACTGAGCTAAGATACGCCGAGATAAATTTTTGCCTAATCAAAATGAAGGATTATCAAAAGGTCAGTTGACAACTGTTCAAAATGTCGCCCAAGGTAAAAATTAAGATGAATCCAAAAAAGGGTAAAAAATAAGAAGCTACTGAATGATCATTCTAAGTTAGCCCAGTCTCAAATGCATGGGTCGTTAACTCATCATTTTTGCCCTTTCAAAAATATGATATTTAGGCGTTTTACCTTACAGAATTTATCTCATGACCAAGAGCCTTTATTATAGATTTCTCCTCATATTAACCTCATTAATCATTTTTGGGTTTATAATGTTAAATGTGACATATATAAGCCTAGTTTATACTATAACAATTTACGCCAATTATCTCTATAGCTAAATTTGGTACTTGACTTCAATAAGTCCATCCTGCCATAATTACTATAAGACGGATACTCTAACTGACAGGAACTAAGCGGTGAATTGGCACCCTCAAGAAAAACATACTTGTCATGCAACTTAGTCAGCCTCAAATATTGAATGTCAGGATTTTTAGCATAGAACATTGAGCTTTAAAACGGAAGCCCAACAAATGTAGTTGCCCAGCTATCTGTCATGGGCCTTTTCCAATATGCTGGGGCCCCATGATTGCCCTTCATTTAATGGGGTAATTGTTTAAGTTTGTTCTCACACACTATCAGTCTATTTTCAAAACATCAAATTAATTGCAATATATAGTGCCTAAAATCTTGAGATTTGAATTAAAATTTTCATCAGGATAGATGATTTATAATTGTCCTGAAATAGTTTTTATTTGAGAACTGTGCTTCTATCAAGGTATACTAATGAGGTTTTTGCCCTTATGGAGATTGTATAAATGAAGCTCAAATCATAATTGTTAGAAAGGGCTGAACTATTATAGGTATTTCTGGTTGATTTTGTGGTAATCCTGGAATTATCAGGGTTAACTAGTTGGGTTTTGAAATCTAACGGCGAGGTTTTTCTTTTAATGGTCTTTTCACTTAATAAATTTTTAACATCTGTTTTGAATGTTTATTTTCTGAGCTAAATCTAGTCTCATAAAAACATCATTTTATAATTCCTGGCACTTACTGTCTAAAAGAGGCGTCGTGGAGTCTTGATTTAACACCATTGTTTTTATATGTATGTGTGCATAAGTTTCATCTCATTTTAAGGTAGTAGCCCTCATGGGTGAATATGCATACCACCAATTATGATTTAAAGAAAGTTAAGGCAAATACCCCAAGTATTGCTGTCAGGATTGAAATAGTATGGCTTAGAATACCTTAAGCCCCCTGAACTGTCTGTTGTCAGCCAAATCATTAGGGAAGCTAAAATATTGTCAGGCACTTAAGGCTCACTTTGAGGTATTGGCGAGTTAGGAGGTCCTTAAGGCTGAACCCAGTAAGTTTTGTAACTAAAAGAATTTACCCATCAGGACTTTGATGATATTTGTAAGTAATTAGTTTCGCGCAAGTTGGTTACAAAATGAGCTATGAAGAGATGCAGGACTTATTAACCTTAAGAGATGAGTGATGTAAATATGTATATTGCAGGTGCTGGAACTAAATGAGCTGTGTTGTCTTCTACATGGGGATGATTACTTATTAAGTAGGTCAGTAGAGGGTTCTGATTAGGAGATTGAAGTAGGTTCCGAACAGGGTTTAAGACAATATTCACCAATGAACTGGACAGTTAAGATTAATATATATATATATAACTTCAAAATAATCATATTGGCGGTTTAACATAAGAAAATCAAAGTTTTGATTAAATAAAACTTTATGTATATTAGATTTCCATTAGCTAACCTTTATCATCTATACTCTCAATATTTACTTGAGAAAATAATAAATCACTCTCAATTAACTAGAATTTACACTAAATCTAAATGTTTTTAAAAAAGTTAGATTTATTTTAAATGTACATTGATAGAAGGAGAGTATTGCGTGTAACTCTTCAATCTTGTGGTTAAAAACTGCCTGAAACGTGCTTTGAACTAACTGTGATTCATCAGCTGTTTGAAAGAACCATTTATTTTCAGAAAATCTAAAAAGATTTAATATAAGGAAATGTTTTATGATTTGACATCTCACTTTAAACAAAAAATTACAGATTTTATTCAATCTGTTATTTTAGACCTCAAATACTCATTCTAAGTGTACTGTGACATAAAGTCAGGAGCTCCCTAAATATTATAACTAGGAGTTCAAGTAGCACTTCAAAAATTCCTTGCATTCTGCATCTGTAAAAAAATATATTCTGATATAATAGCACAGTCTGACCAAATATCAAATGCTTAAATTCAATAAATTTAAAATAGTTTATAACATTTAAAGAAGAAGATTAATTGAAAACTAATTTATTTAGTGACATGAATAACGGTATATTATAATAGCTTAATCCTAATAAATGTTTTTGGGATTTTTTGCATAATTACAATCTTCAGTTGTGATATATAAGTAATTTTCTCCCTTTAATCTTAATTTGGACAATTTGTTTATAAGTAACAATAATGGATATAGAAATGATTGGTTAACAAAATCATAAGTAGTTTTATTTGGAGATGTTCTCCTAGGAGACGTCAATTAAGTATTATTATCAAATGTGATTACAATTTAGATGTTATTTAATGGCTTATTGGATATAATCACCAATAATGTTTATAAGTGCCTTTGGCTGTTGCTTAATAGTCAACAAAAATTTAATTGGATATACTGGACGGGTCATAAGTGTAAATGGTGGTTGTTAGAGCTATTGAAGCTTTCATAATGCTTTTTTAGTTTTGTCTCAATAGTTTAGACTTAACGATTCTGCCTTCTATTTGAGTAATTTATCTCATTTCCTAAGGATGGACGCTAGCTTGTAAAGGTTCTTATACTGGGGTTTGCTAAAGGCGTTGTGATATGCCATTTTGGTAGCCATCCCATAAGAGTCATAATCTCATTGGTCATAAATGGTAAATAGATAAATGGATTATTTGGAGAATTTTTCACTACTGATTTGACTCTTTGGGGTTAAGTTTGTTGGCAAAGGATGCTGCTTTTATTGAGTTTTCAACCAGCGAGTTGAGCACTAAAATTCTTATTTAAACACATTAGCTTTTTACTCAAGATAGAATTAGATAAGAGTATAGATAGTATTATTTTTATATTTCTGCTTCATTGGTTGATTGAAGGGATTAGTTGCCCTTATTTATTTTCTTAAGTAGCTTGAGGTGAGGTTGATATCACTTTGCTGTAAGAATATACCTAATTGAGGCCAAAAATTAGATTAAAGAAGAATATATGGAAAGTTGTTGACATATACTAGTGCTTATCTATTTCTTACATCTGTCAATCAAGTGATTTTAGAGAACATTTGTGTGGGGTTAAACGACTTGTAACTATGATCTGGCCGTCATTTTGTCTCCATACAACAAGCACTCTCTTTTATTATTACAACCCAATCACAGAACCTTGGCGGTAGGCATTTTATAGTTCACAAATCTTAAGTGTTAAATGACCATCACATGTGGGATTTTCTAGATAAAATGAATCAAAAGACTAATTGAAGTGGGAAGAATGAAAAAATTCCATTAAACTCTTAAAAACTTAGTGATTGTCCAGGAACCCTATCCTGACAGTTAGTGATTATTTTTTGAATTTACAGATTCAATTTTTTTAAACTTACTGGAAGCAGTTTCACACTTCTGTAATCACAATCTAAGGTGGTGCATTGAATGCAATCACAGATTAAATCTGTATTACCTAAGACAAAACGTGGTTACCTCTCATCCCCTCTTATTTTTTTCAAAAAATTTGAAGGTTAAAGAAAAAGAAAGTAGGATAGTTGTCTATGCAGTGGGGTTTCTGATACAGCTAGGTATTACAAATAGAAAATAACAACATTCTAACCTATCAATGGAATATTCAGGTCTTGTAGTTTTTTGGCCAGTTCTATTGAAGGCAAGATAATTATGAGTCATATTAAAGTCAGTGGGCTTCTAAGTAAGATTATTCATATAATAAAATGCGCACATAGGAACATCTAAACCAGATAAGGTATGTTAGAGAGTAGTGTATTTCTAAACAAGGACAAATTCTAGTCTTTGAAGGAACACGCCTTCTGACAAGATATTATACTCTTGCGTGAAAAGATTTTTACTAATATTTGAGAATTTTTGTCTGGTTTGCAAAGGGACAGACCCTTCATACTCAATAAGGGAGTTTTATAATTTGATAAAAACCTATGTTCCTCAAAAAAATATATTAATGAATAATAAGATGGTGTTTTCCGTTGGTCTAGGGAAACTCATTATAGGCTCAGTTTGTACATGAAATGTTTCAAACCACATATCTTAAGGAATACCTACTCACATTCTTTTCTTGGGGCACATAACTTCTGAGGAACTTTCTATGGAATCAATTGACAACAGACCCCGTTTTATTATATGCAATATAGTATTCTTGGCCATGGCAATAGATCACTTGATAGGGTACACACCATAATACATCAAGTTTATGGGCTCTTCAAACAGGGCAATTATGGTAAAAGTGCACACAAAATCTAAATTGATACTCAGGCATGATGATCTTCCAATCATCACATATTTTTGGTTCCTCTCCTGTTAATAGACCCTATGCATTTTGCCACCAGAGCAAGTATTCTAAAAATCCCTTCTGCCAGTTTTCGCAGAGTAAAATCAGTATGTCTGGGGTAGAGGTTATCAAAAAAGCTGGACTTTGGAGGGCAACACGGGGTCTTGATCATATAGAGCCTTAAATAAGGACATTCTGATAATGCAGTTATAGCTTACACAGTGGCACTGTGCTTCAAAGATATTCATTCCATTGAGAAGGTTCATTTTCACCATAGTATGAAATATAGATATAAGCTTTCCATTAGCTCACTCTTTAGCCCCATTTGTAGATGGATGATAGGGGGCCATAAATGCTTATAAGCCCCTTTCAGCAAAATTGAGTCCAGTTACTACCTGGGATACAAATTCAGACTATCATCTGACAAGAGCTTCCAAGCTTCTATGCTAAAAAAAGACTTTCTTATGTAGAAATGATGCAATGAATTTAGTGGTTGGGGAGACTACAGATGTGGTTTTTGCCATTATTTTAAGTGATCTATAGTGAGGATAATTCACTAGTCTCCACAAATGGCGATCAGCAAGTTTTCTGTAGAGCGGGAGACAAGCAGTATACTTGCACAGCTATAGTTCTAAACTGTATCTCTGTCTATCTTACATGATTGTAGCACCTCTGTCCCACGAGAGGTAGGTTCTGCAGAATATCATATAGATAACTATATGATACTCAGAGCTCCTTTAATTCTAGAGATAGTAAAAAGCTACTCTAAGAAGGAATACCCATAACAAGATAAATTTGCCAGATAACAATATTTTTGGGATAGATAGAAAGGTTAATTATATCTGGAATTTTCAGCCATGGAAAACCAATGTTTCCAAGCCAGAATCACAATCAATGGGGCTACAATGGGCACAATGCATAAAATTAGTACATAATGTATATTTGCTAGTTTATGTGGAAGGTTGATTTAGAGATTAGATATCGCCGTGTGATAATTCTGAAAGGAATAAAAGACCCAAAGAGTTGGGTGAATCATTATTAGCTTTTAGAAGAAACATGCTTGAATCTGCTTTTGTACTAACAATAGACATTTAATAGATGATTATTCAAAGTTGAGATGACCTTTGACAAAACTTCACCACTTGACTTGACTCATCTTCTAGAAGCTGGTGGAAAAATTGACTACTGTAGTAAGGCATAAGAAACTTCTCATGAACCTGTTAACAATTTCATCATTGAGCAAGCTTTTATTGGTATAGACATCAAAGGATGAGCGCATCAAAATTTCATATGACTTTTCCAGTGCGTCAACATCTTGTGGGTTTGTATAAACCTGTAAAAGTTGCAGTAAGCCACTTGATCCCCCACATTAAACTTGTGAAAAGGTACTTGATGGATATCATCCTGTGTCTTCGTTTTAATCCTTCTGGTTAAGTAGAACTCATAAGCTTTGATCTGATTTTTGATTATTACATTGAAAAGTCAATTTTAGCATTTCTCATGTCTGTCCCCATCTTCATCCTTAACAATGGATTACCTGGGCAGTAAAGCAGGCTGTTGGCATACAGTAATTCGAAAGGGGAAATACAGTACATTATAGTAGAGTGTAAGACAAGCACTCTACTTTCACAGTTATAATATGTTGAGATTTTTAAACATATTATGCTTTTTCATTATGTTCCGATACTAGTGGATTATTTGGGGATGATTCACAATATAACTATTAGTGGCAATAACTAGTAAGCTTCCTTGGAAAAAGCTCATTTTAAAATGTGAATATATAAAGCTATGTCAGGAGGATACCCCAGTGGTAGAGTATGGACCCTCTACCACTGCCTCCCAAGTTTGATCCCAGTAATGGACTTTGGGTAGGGGACGATTTTGACTGTGTTGGTTTTGCGCGCCAATGCCCCAAACCGAGATAGCGAATAGCAAAGGCGGTCCATGGAGTTCTTGGCCTATCATACGCCGCGCATGGAGGTTTTCCAGGTTTTATCCTCCTTTCCCATTTTCTTCACTTCCCTAATCGGTGCGGTATCATCCCCAGGTCAGCCCACCTCAAATAAAATTTAAAATTTAAAATATATAAAGCTATGTCAATAAATTTTAGGCTCCCTAGGATGGAGCTTAAATTAGTATTTAAGAGTTATTAAGTGATTAAACTTACATCATTTTTATTGTGGGGAAGGCCAACCATGGGATGAACACTTCCAAATATGACTCAGAAGAGACAAAACTTAGTACCAGGGAAGGCACCCAGAGAAGCGATGCTATCTCTTGTTGCCAGCGGGAACGCCACTTATGGGGAGGGGAGGGAACGTGTGAAGGGGCCGTAGCCACAATTGAACATGTGTGGAGGAAGGTCTGATTTGATGAATTAGACTGGGAACCAGGAGGAGACCAGCTGTCAGTGACGCGGTGGTAGGTATCCAAAAATCCATACTTGAAAGTGGTCCACCAAATGAGACCGGAATCTGTGGACAGCTTCTGGGAGGGTGGGGGTGGAGCCTGCGATGGCATCTAAGACAATCGTGTGGATGGTCCACATGGCGATTGCAACCACCAAAGCATGGAGGGAGGGTGGAAGGGAGGAGGCCATTGATAGAGCAAACATATCTCTTGACAGACTGAAGGGATGCGTTTGATCCTGGCCCAACAGACGTTGAACTTCGCGCCATATCACTTTAGAGGTAGGGCACTTCTCCAGGTGGTGGAACAGCGTTCCATACTGGCCACACACGACACAGGATGAGTTTAAAGCGTAAGGAGCTCAGCTGTATGATACACCCGCCTCAGGCAGTGCCACACATGGGAGCGGACTTGAGGCTGCAACAGAGGATGGTGTGCATGTTTCCAGATAGTTTTTTGTGTCTCACTGGAGTAAGGGATGTCCATCATGTCCAGGTAGTCCACCCTGGATAGGACATGGGGCCGTGTGGGGATCACACCATCTTGGATGGGTAGCCCCTGTACCTTTTGTGTGAACTGAGGAGAGGGGCGGCCTCTCGGGCTGTGTTTCTGCTAATACAAATCTTCCACTCAGCGCTCCGCATGGAGAGGAGGATCGTTTGTAGTGGGTTTTAGTCCCGTGAGGGCCTGTGGCCAATGTGTGTGATGCGAGGTATTTCATCATGGAGTGGGGGTTCGATGGGTTGTTGAGGCCCAAGGCTTGGGAGAAGTTGGAGATGGCCGCGCGGGACCAGTGTTGGGAGGGGAGCGTAGGGGCGGTGATGGCAGCTATCCAGGTACCCAAGATCTTGGCAGCATGGGCTCTGAAGTCGAGCAGACCCATGCCACCATGATGATGAGGGCCAAACATGACCTCTAGCTGTACTGGTGGAGGGCGGCCTGGCCAAAGCCATTCTTGCAGCAGGGCATACAAGGAATTGAAGAAGCTTGGGGAGAAGGGGATGGCGTGGGCTCCAAGCCAGACTTTGGAGAGGAGCATAGAGTTGGCTAAAACAACCCTGCCAGTAAGGGAAGTAGGGTGGGCTCTAAGAGAGGCTATTCGCTTCTTCACGTTGTCCAGAATATGGCACTCCATTACTGCTGATGAGTATCCTCCTGCCTCCATCCACACGCCCAGATGGCGTACCGGTCCTATGGTAGGGCGTGGCATGAAGGGGAGCACCAGTGGGGCGGTGTGTGTTGAGCTGGTAGGGCGAGGACGTGGGCGAGCAGATGGGCCGGGTTGGGAACTAATTGCTGGGGCCCAGCAGTTCTGAAACCGACCAAGGAGGATGATTTCGGTTTTGGAAGCATTCAGTGCCGCATCACTTACCTGGGAATACTCCTGGATGAGAGCTTCAAGCGCGCGTGCATCTTGATTATTAGACACCCCAACCACACAATCATCTATGAACGCCATTATCTTGACTGGGGCTTGGCCTGGCACATGGACCCCAGTGAGTTGGGCATTCACATTTCGCAGTAGTGGGTCAAGGCTGAAGTTGTATAATAGTGGGCTGAGGGGGTCCCCTTGTCGCAAGCCCCTTTGAGGGAGGACTACTTCCGTTAGTAAGCCAGGGCCACGTACTGCCATTGTTGCAGATTCCGTGAGCAGCATCACCCAGTTGATGAAGTGAGGGGGTAAGCGGAATTGATGGAGGCAGGCCCTGAGGTATTCCCAGTTTACTATATCATAGGCCTTCTGTTGGTCCAAGAATACAAGTGCCTCAGAGGCTGTGGACTGACATGCATTAGCCACAGAGTGCACGTTGTACCAAATCAACCTTCAGGGTATGAAACTGAATTTTTCTGGGGAGATGGTGGCAGATGCTACAGTCCCTAAACGGTTAGCCATAATTTTGTTAAAATTTTAGTGTCTGTGTTTGTTAAAGAATTGGGGCGCCAGTTGGCTAAGTATAGCTTATCCCCTTTCTAGAAGAGTGTGATGTTAAAGGCCTCATGTCCTCCTGGTAGGAGGCGCGTTTCCAACAGGCTTTGGTTAAGTGAGGCGAGCAGCAATGGGGATATATATTTGAAATACTATTTGTAGAATGCATATGGAATGCCATCTGGGCCTGGGCATTTTCAGTTTGGTGCACCGTGAATGGCTGTCCATAATTTGTTCAGAGTAATCAAATTCATTATTTCTGGGTATCAGAAAATGGCGTGGATGTGGTCTCAGTCGAGAAATTCCGCCACTTCAGCCGGCTGAATTGGATTGGATTGGTACAACTTGGAGTAATACTTTTGTATTTTGATTGCCACTTCAGCTGGCGTATCTGCAATGGAATCATCCAATCTTTGCACCTGTGTGCAGGCCACGCTCTGGCGTGGTGCAATTTTTTTTAAAGAAATGTGCGGTGCACTTGGCACCTTTTGTGATGCGTTTGGCCCTGTACTGAACACAAACCCGATGTTTGTATTACCTTTTGAGTGCGTTGAGGTGGGCGACTGCCTCCGCCCACTTCCGGCCCCATGAAGAGCTGTATCCTGTAGCTGGGATATTAGACTCCAGGTGTGCCAACTCTGCCAGAGCACGCGAAATGACCGCTGATTTGGCTCGTGAGCATCTGGAGGAGAGATGGTGAGAGTGACAGATGGTGTCATCTTTGAAAGTTGCCCATGTGGAAATGGGGTCCGCACAAAACGGTGCAACAAACTCTTTTGCCAAAGTTGCTGTTTCCACCCATGTGGAAAATCCTGGTGATGCGAGCTCGGAGGGGCAGATTTTTCACCAATGTGGGGCCTTAGCAGCTGTGACAGGTAGGTGGTAGGTTAACAAGACCAGTCAATGGTTGTAGAATTCCATTTTTGTTGTTTTGAAGTGGGAGATGTGGAGTTGGAATTTCGCCGGCGTTAGGATAAGGTCAATGTGGGTCATGGACCTTAATTGGCCATTGTGGATGTGGGGTCACGTCATGTTTTTGAGCAGCGGGGCATGTTGTGGCAGCGCATCCATTAACCCAAGGGTGGCCTTTAGAACGCACAGTTCTACATGACCCTGGGGGGCGTTGGGTGAGGAAGGCCACTGGTCCATTGGTGTGTTTAGCCAACAGTTCATGTCGCTGACTACAAAAGGGTCTGGGGGTAGCGGGAGGGATTTGACCAATGAGAAAAATTTCCAATGCTCGCATGCACCATTTGGGGCATAGATGTTGATGATTGCGTGTACTACGTCAGCCCACAAGAAAGTGACAACGAGAATTCAGCCATTTAGGAATGTTTCTGATGATAAAAATTTGAAAAATTTATTTTTCCAAATTAGCACCCCACAGTGCATTGACTAAAAGGATAGGGATGGGAGGAGCATTGTTTTCCAAACTTCCTCAGAACCTCGTGGACAGTGGGACTCCTGGATGGCCAGGATATCCACGGGTAAATTGTGTTGTAAAAAACTCAGTTTCCTAGCCTGGGATGGGGAGGCCTTGAGTCTGGCGATATAAAACGTCCCTAAAGTGAAGGTTTATCCCATCACACCTTAGGTGTGAGGGGGTGGGCACCTGGGCCCACCTGCCTCCTCTAGATCCCCACGGGCCTTCACAGCAGCATAGGCGTTAGCAGCAACGCTATCAGGATTTTTGTTAATTTTTGTGGAAAGAGTTGTGTTGGCTTTAGCCTTCGCTTTTTGTTTTCCCGATGTCAGACAAATTTTTTGTGGCACGGATGAGTTCAGTGCACCGTTGAGCAGGTCAAAAAAAATTTTTAGTTGGGATGGGTCCCAAGTCAGTTTCAACCGGAGCTTGGGTGCAACGATTGGGTGAGATTGAGTCCCCCATCGGATCCTCAGATTGAGTGGCCCACTTGGCATGGGCTTCCCAATCTGATTGGTTGATGGCTTCCTGAGTTGCTTCCACTGCAAAGGTTTCAATGTCCTCCTGGCGTTGTGAGTGTGGGATAGCAGTGGTGGCTTTGGCCACTTCCTTGGCCGCAGCCCTGTGGGCCTGCTTGGCCTTCTTCTGCTCTTGCGGGGAGATAGGCTTTACCAGTAGGTAGCAGCCTTATGCTCCCCACGGGAAAGCCTCTTTGGTGCTTGCAGTTGGTTCGTAGTGCGCCTCTCCGCTGGCCATGGCCACTGAGGGGTGCTCTTGGAATGTGACGCCCTCCTTGGTGGGGCATGCATGCGCCTTATGGCCAAACGCATCACAATGGGTGCAAATGGGGGGCGCACTGTCCACAGTCACCCAGAATGGGTGGGTGGTATGCCCTGTGATATCAATAAAAGTGGAGTGCAGGATCTGGGTTAGGTCCTTCACGATCTCCTCAATTGGGGTCAGGACTGCAAAGGCTTTGCCAGTGCACAGGTGTGGCATCAGTGTGAAGCGTTGCATTTCAAAAGATTATATTTCGCCATATATGGTGAGACATCTTTCAGGTGTTGTTCCAAAATGTCACGTTTTACCGTAGTAGGCAAAAAGTCAAACGTGAGGAAAATTTAGTTTAATTTGTCCATCTGGTGCATTTGGTTTTGATGACCATTGCCCGTTGGGGAGGTCAACCACTACACGCACTGCAGCAGCCTTGTCTGCTGCCTCTTTGTTTTCAAAACCTAGGCCCAGCCAACTGCATGACATGGAGTGAGGATCAACATACACCGCAGTCAGGAAAATTGTGTGCACATCTTCACAAAATTTTTCCCATAAGGCCGTTTGTTGGATGTCCAGAAACACGTGGACTCCAAATTCCACCGACGAAAGTGGCTGGGAGTGTGGCGTGTTGATGTACTGGTTACATCGTGCTTGCCATGTGAGTATTTCCGGGGAAATAGTGACCGCCAGTTTTTTAAAATTTTTGTCTATTCCGCTGGTTTCTCTGGGGCATTTTTAAACGTTGGAGGCCGCGGCCTTCCACCTGCTCCTCTTACCTTACTTGCCCAAATGCTCCCTGACATGGGCGCAGACTAATCTCCTCTGTGAGATTATTAAACTAGATTCAGACTTGAATTGAATAGGTTGCAAAAGTGATTGCAACGAGAAGGAAAAGTTTGATTAAACTTACATTATTATCAAGTATAATTCCCAATTGTTTAGGTTTCTAGACTCAAGAACAAGTTTGCCTAAACTTGAAAATTGAGCTGAGGGAAGCTCTAACTAATAAAATATTAAATGCTGAAAGTTGATTTAAAAGTATTTTTTCAGCAACTGATAAAATTTCTAGTAAATGAGCTTTTGATTGCCAGCAATGATCTATATATATGAAGCTTACTTACCTAGTTTCATTTTTTTGTTCTTGGTCTTACTAGAAAATGCTTGTAATTGGATTAGTTATTGTATTACAGATGTGCCTAAATAATATATTTGAATAAAGGTCAAGTGATTAACGAAGTGTTACCAGCTCATATAAGGCTTCCTGTAATCATACATTAAGTTGTGTTAATTAAATGAGTATGACTTGAACCTGTGCAGTGACTGCTTTAGAAGTTGTGTTCGCTACAAGTGGTTTCTGGGTTGACGTTAACTGTGAGATAGGAGTTAACAGTATGAGCAGTGAACTGTTGATTACAAATAAGAATGGCTAACTGGGGCATGTAAAGTTGAGAGCTCCCAAAGTTGAAAACATAGTTATGTTGGAATAAAATCTTCACTGAAGATGTTTGTGTTGATCCATTATCTCATTAAGCAGCAGAAAGATGTTAAAGAAGAAGTCGCGAAGCTAAGATTGTTAGTCAGTGACGATAAGACTCATGACCAAGTTGAAATGAAAGGTATTTGGACTGAGTTATCAGTACTCAAAGGTATGGCTTAAACTCTATATCCCTTAGTCTAGGAGAAGTAATGGGCTGAGTCAAAGCAATGGATGTTATTAATATGAAACAGGGTTTGGACATGATCATGGCACAAGATCAAGTCATGCTGTTAGGGAACTCCAGTCAACATGACTGATAAACTCTGCCATCTTTCCAAAGAGTCAGAGGAACTTCAGCAAAACTATCAAAAGTTCAAGGCATGGAAGTCAGGTTGTATGGAAGTGGGAAAAACCTACACTAATCATTTATCCAAATTGGAAGGGGACACTGGCTGTTTTCATGAGATCCCAAAAAAAGATATGTTTTATTCATAGAGGGTTCCTCATCTGGGGATGACATCTCTAAAGAATCTAGTTACAGAACTTTACTGAAGGCGCCTGGTACAATGGCCGCTCAACCAGTATGGCACCTCAACCCATCAATTAAAGTTGCCAGCCAGCAGTAAAAAATTAGCAATAAACCCCAAGACCATGAAAATTTGGAAGCTCCTAAGCTACCAGAGTTTCAGAGAGACAATAATACAACATTCTACAAGCTGCTCAAGATGGCCATGGTGGATGTAGGGGTCTCAAAGGTTTGTTACCGTGATCAACTGCCTCAACATGGAGAGTCAGAATCTTGTTCTACCCGAATCATACACCAATGAGTGGACTTACAAAGAAGGACAGGATGCAGTTATGAGGGATTTTGCCAGTCCTGAGCACGTCAACAACCATAAACAGGTGGTCATGGGTATCCAGTTCTGGAAAGGTGAGTCCATTGAAGACTTTGATGATTGCTTCTATCAAGAAGCCCGTATACTAGCTGGGTTGAGAGCATTGCCCGATTTTGATTCTCAGATTGTAACGAAATTGGTGCTGCAATACCATAATGAGCCAAATTGGTCCATGATCTCCGCCTTAAATATGAATATGAGAACTGCTCAAATGTTAGAATCTTTGCGAATTTGTGGGATCAAATTTGATGCCCCTAATAATAAGCTATCATGACCTCAATACTGACAATACAGGGTATGTGAAAAAACCCTTTAAAAATACTAAACTGTAGACAACCCCAAAAGTCAGATTAGTTTGTCTAAAAAACTACAAAATGGCAACATATGGAATCAAGTCATATCTTAAAAGTGTGGAAAGTATGGCAATGTTATAATGAATTGCTGAAATAAACCGTATAAGATCAATATAGTTGTATCTGCCAATTATCAAGTGTACTATGCTGGAAAAGCTTGGGTGGATTGGACATGGAACAGTTTATTACGCCCATATACATGTCCCCTCGACTAAGGAAAATAACCATCTAGAACACCTGAGTTATTTCATAATGCTCTTGTGGTTATCCCGTTGCAAGCAAAGGCTGCTGAGCCTGAAATGGTTGATAAGGTGGCAAACCCATAATTAAACAAGTCACAATCCACGCAAGCAAAAATGGAGGCTGATAGTACCTTGAGTGATGTTAAAGTATTGATTTCCATGGCTACCTTAGAGGAGTGATTCTCTGAAGTGGCAGAAAATATTTCCCAATCCATTAATCTAGACAACGATGCCAAAATTTTAATTAGACAATATCACCTCTTATTTTTATTGCACTTATGCTAATCTTTGTATAATCAAGTAATTGTTAAAGCCATTATCACCAGTGGAGCTCCAACTAATTTGTCTTTATAAAGTTAGAGAAAAAAGTTAATGCTTGCACCCACAGTAGATCGTAATAAGGATTATAAGACGTCAGGACTGCATAACACTAATCTTGTGGTGAAAATAGCGCCTTGCCTTTACAATTTGGATCCCTTATTGTCACCGCACTGGCCATAGTTTTGCCTAACCAGAATCATTAGATGTTGATTGCACTGACTTCATGTGACAGTATAAGGTCATAGTGTGATTTTCAAGACAATGTTCTCAAAAAATTTTATATAAACTTTGTCGATGTTCTACAACTGAAAAGGGGATTTAACATCAGAGACAAAAAACGATTAATAGTCTGGTGTATGCGGTAGGATTATCCCAGTAATAATCAACAAACTTGCAGATGTTCCCATCTACCGTCAGTTCAAAATGAAGAATGTTAAGGGATCCCCTTAAGTGCAAACACTGATGGTTGTTGTTGAAATTTGGAGCCAGTAGTGAAACTATAGAGCACCAATTGATAAAGTTTAAGTTTTGTTTCCTTCTTCTGAATAATACTCTCTTCGCCTCCCTTTTTCAACTGCATGGGTTCATTGTATGTGCGTTGTTTGAGTTGTTGATAATAGAATAAAATGGTCAGTAGTAATATAAAGACTAATTCTCTAGTTGAAACGATAGCTAAGTAAGTAATTAGGTCTTATGCCAAAATGGGTCTTGTCTATATATTAATTTTGTCTGGAATTGTAGGGAAATCTTACCTATTTAATCTGATAGAACTTACCTATGATAAGGCTTAGAGTTTCTTCTTCTTATCATGAAGAGTCCGTGGAAATCAACAATAATTAGACGAATGATCTCCTTGCCAATTAAATTCTAATCACAAGAGCAAACTGTATAAATTATAGAACTTTATTGATAATTGTTTACTTCATTAAGATCTTGTTTATGATAAAACTTAAGGAAACTTGTAGGCCATTTGGCACACAACTCTTCAGTTGGCACCCCAATTGGAATGGCGGCCATCGCTAATAAATAACCCTCAAGGGCATGCAAAACGATGACCTTCCATATTGAATTAATTTGGTTCTCTCACATACTTGGCGTAACCTCTTCTGAGTTGAACTAAATAACGTGTCTCAACGTATTCTCTCGACTCCCAACAAATAATCTTTATTTGGTAAAAACCTGCTTGGGTAATGTGACTCATAACCATAAACAGCTGATTGTGATCTAGAAAAGATTGGCTCAAAAGCTGCTTTATCACAGATGGCATCACTTGCCAGCAACTCATAACCCCTTAGTCAATAGGCAAAAACCTGCAGCTCATACATGTAAATTAAGTTATTGATAACGAAAATGACACCTTAATCGCTTGTTTATTTCTTGGGGATTATCCCTGATAAAACAATCATTAATCTGGAGAATTGTAATCCAGTAAATCAATAAATATCTGCTAAGAACATTTCTCCAAACAATAGTTATTGTATATTCAATTAGTAACTCTACATTTACTAGTGGGATAAATCCCCAAGTGGACAAGCAGATTAAACATAATCATTGTAGCTGGGTAATATGGGCAAAATCCTAACAGTTGTAAATATTAAGGAGCAGTGAAATAATGAAACTAGCCTTACCTTGGACAAACCCTAAATATCTATATGGCGAACTACACACCCTGGAAAAAAGTAAGAACTAAACCTCATTTAACACCTGTGGCTTTGATTCCCAGTTATGATGAAATTCAGGTACTGGTCACCAACCTATTGATTAGGTCAATATGGTTAGAAAAGAAACATATAGTGGCCTTCGCTCATTTAGTTCCTAATACAGAACTCTTATCTTCTCAAGCTTTTGGTCAGTCAAATATAATAGGATAACCCAATGACCAAGAATCCCATCACTCCTTGCAGTGTTTAAATGTGCAATTTTCATGAGGATCCCAGACTAACAAAAAAACCACGTTTTAAGTTATTTAAACAATATTCTGGGGTATTTGCTAAAGATGATTATGATCTTGGTTGCGTTAAAGTATATTTAGTAAGGTTAACATCAGAGTTTAACCAACAATTCATATAAAGCCAATCCGATGATAATGTGAAAGTGAGGCCATCATTGCTGATAAAGGTGTCAAACTACTCAATCATGGGTTGTTAGTACCATCTTCAAGCCCTTAGGTGAGTCAAATCTTAATTCTAAAATTAACTAAAGATGGATCCAAACTTGATTTCATAGATTATCATCAGCTGAATAAAAATAATGAAAAAGGACTTATACTCACTTCTCAAGATTTACAATGCTCTTGGTCACTATGAAAGGCACCATTCTTTTTAGCGATGAATCTCATACACAGGTACTAGCAATTGTCCTACTTAAGGATTATCAAGAAAAATGCACAATATAACACTAGCAATGGACTATATAAGCTAACGTGGGTACCCCAAGGTTATTGTAATGTGTTCGACATTTCAACAAGAAATTGATACTATGTTAACAACCTTAAGTTTAGATGTGTTTTCATCTAATTAGACAATATCAATGTTTTCAGTTGCACTTTTACAGATCACTTCAACATTTACTTGAGTTTTCAAAAAATTATTGACGGAAAATCTGTATATATTCTTCAAAAATGTCACTTATTCAAAAAAGAAATAATATACTTGGTTTCATTGTCATTATCAATGGACTACGCCCATAAAAACCCAAGGTTAAAGCAATTTTGGCCATGTCTCAACTGAAGAGTGTTCGCAATGTGCATATTTTTGGAATTTTTTAGCTTTTTTGCCACTTCATTAAGAACTTTGCTCTTATCACAATACACTTTTTCAACACTTAAAGGAAACTAAGAAAGGCGATGTATGGAATAAGGAAGACCAATATTCAAATAATGCTCTTAGAAAATACCTGATGTTAATCCAATGTTATGATATTAAAATTGTTTATTATCCATTCATTGTCATACCAATGAATCATTAATGCCAATTGGTGCTGTTTTAATTCAGGTGGACGATTCCATTGATAAACACCCTGTATCATACGTGATCTGTACTCTGAGTAGGCAAGGGCGAAGCTATACCATGACTGAGCAGGAATACCTTGTGGTATTATACGCGTGTATGCATTCAGAATATATATTCATGAAATTGATTTTACTGTGGTGACTGACCATTACTCGCTTAGATGGCAGCATAAAATTAAAGGAGCCTAAAAGAAGTTGGCTTAATGTGCTATAAAGTGACAAATTTATGATTATGATATTGTACTTTGAGCTGGGACCATGCATAAAAAACCAATGAGTTGTTGCAGTTACTTACATTTTTAGTGTTACAAAGTAGAGCAGATGCATTGTATGAGAAGATGATTAGTGTGAGATTTGGGGGACCAGCCACCCAAGATTTAGCAAGCACTAAATAAAGCAATGGAAAACCTGATGGTCATCAAGGGTTAAATTATTTAAAATTGTTAGAGGAACAAACCCTAGTTTTTCCACGGTCATCTTAAGTGCAATGCAATTATTAACGCATCTCATTATGTAACCAGCCATTGAGGCATACGGAAATCTCTGGAACAGGTTCAATGGGAGTACTATTTGGAATCTGTTAATTCTCACGTTGAGGACATCTTGGCTTCTATGAAATTTGTCAGGCACACAAGCCCTTTTAGAAAGCCACTGCATCCCATCTAATGGAGCCTGGGTTTGCGTGGCATAATATATCTATTGATGTAAAAAGGTCATTTATCATGAGTACCAAGAAGGGTCAATATGTTGTTGTAACAATTTATACCTGAGCTGTGGGTAGAGACATGTTATATAGCTAAAGTAGATGCCAGTAGCACTGCTAAGTTCATAAAGGAGCAGTTAACATATTTCAATGGCTGCCCTCAAATTATTTAAATGATAATGGCAGCAACTTTACCTTGCATTTCATTCCAAATTTTAATGATTAATTGGAATATGAGGAGTGCTAATGACGCCCTACCATTTAGCCAAGTGAGATGGTCAATAAGGTAAATGGTACTCTAGCTGCTACCTTGAAAAAGCTTGCCTCTGGGAAACATTACAGCTAGTTAATATACTATCAGCGGCATCTTTCGCCTATAATTCAAGTTTATTTTTTAGATTAAGAAGTCCCTTTTTGTTTTTTTTTGGGCTTCAGGCCAGTTTGCCCTTGAATTTTATATTCCACAATTGAACTGAGTCAGCAATGATGACCTTACAAAATTTGGAGAGCTTGATAAACGTTTTTAGAGGGCTACAGTCTATTGCCTATGATAATACTCTGTTGGAATTTGAGATGACCACACAATCCAACCTTTTAACAAATTAATAAATTTGATGATCAAGTTATAAATCATACAATATCAGCAACAGCGGCTGATTGATGAAAGTATTGTTGGGCATCATCCCGATGATATTAGAGGTCTTTAAATGATGAGATTATCATCTGGTATCATCCCCAATGATATTAGAGGTCACCAAATGATCAAATTATCGTCAGTTATCATCCCTGATAATATTAGAGGTCACTGACTGATGATAATATTGTTTCTAATCATCCCAACGAAATTAAGCAATAATTCAATATGGAGCAACACCCAATACTCCAAATATATAGTCAATCATTCAGAGTGGAACCAATGGGGAGTCATCAGAAACTACCAAAGTGTTCAAACGCTGGAGGTAGAGATTAGGATCATCATTGGTGAAACAATTGATTTTGAGTCCCTAACACCAATTGTTTGGTCACCAAACAGCCGAGGATTATGCTGGCTAAGAAACTCAAGGCAATGGTACATGATAAAATTTTGGTGCCTAACACTTGAGGGTCAAATTAGCATGGGAGCACAAATAATTCCCAGCGGGCAGCTGAAAAATTGTGTGCTGATTATAACTATAAAAACCCCCAATATATTCCTGATAAAAACAGATTACAACTTGATATTAACTAAGTGGTTATACATTGGTTGTTTAATATTACTCTTAAAATAAGAGTGCAAGGATCAGATATCCTTAGTTGATTTTATCAAGTCTCTACTTGGCTCTGCAAAAAGAGAATAGAAAAAGTGTTCCCTATCAGTACCAGAAAATCTTCAAGAGGATGAAGCACCATTTAAGCGTTGGACTTTTCACTCAAAATGGCTTTTGTGCAATTCAACCAATATAATGGTATTTATATTAATATTGCCACAGTTCATATTATCAATTAACGCAAGTATACACAAATCTGTGCAGTTGAAATCTAGGTACAGCAGACGAGCAACCACAAAGCGCCTAGATTTTAACATACTCTCAAGCAGAAGCTTATGTATATAGGATATGTAGATACAAAATGGCAAGCTCTTTCAAAATTTGAAATATTTGATAGGGTTAACTGTTGTGACACCCATAGCTTCAGATAAAAATACAATCAAGACAAGCTTTAGATTGGTCCCCTTGAGGTCATTGATAAGTTGGCAAAGGATGTCTACATGATCAAGACATCTCTGATTATCTTATTGTGAATAGAGTGCATGCTAAATTAGTACAAAAATGCAAATAACTATTCATATGGTCAAGATATATTGTTATTTTTATATACCTAGTTGTATTTTTATCTGGATGTATGTTTAGATTTAAAGATGTCTGAACGCCATCAAATTTTTCAGCAATGATTGCTAATCATTCTTCTTTTATGCTCTGTCATTAATTCTTTGGCTATGAATTCTGCAAGTTAAGTACTTTGATTTATGCTTTTGGAATCATCTAATACCATTAGTTTTCTGCCAATTTTAGGACACAAGGGGTTGTGCAAAAGTATATAAACAGATTTCATGTTGGAAGAAGATAATTTGGTTATGTGGCGTGATGTGTTGGGTTTTTAATCAGATTATGGTTTTCTCAATATCTACTGAAACTAGTAAATTGATTGAAAGTTATCCCTGATATTATTTGTTAGAGTTGATGACATTTAGGCTTCCATGGAGGAAGCTCTGACTTAGTATTTGGCATCATTTGAAGATATTTCAATGACTTTTAGTCTCCTGAGGAGTGAGCTTGAATTAGCATTTATGAGTAATTTATTAATTAAATTTTCATTAGTTATTAAGGATGATCCCTGATAGTTTAATTTGCCAGACTCGAGGGTAAGCTTGTCCACACTTGAAAATCATGCCAGGGGAAGTTTTGATCAATAGCATGCCAATTTTATCAGAGTGATGAATAAAAGATATACTTCAGAAACTTATGCCAATGATTCTAATAGGTGGGCACTAGGTTGCCAGAAACAATCTATATATATGAAATTACTTCCCAAATAAAATTACATTGTCCTTGGTCTTACTAGTTTATAATAGTAAATGGATTAGTTATTGTAGGACAGAAAAGCCTAAATACTATAGTTGAATAAAGATCAAGTGTTGGTTAAAATGTTAACAGCCCATATTTCTGCTCCCTGCTATCATACATAAAGCTGTAAGTAAGAGTTTTAACTCTTGCAAACCTGTGCAGCGACCACTTTACAACATAGTTACATCTAGGAAATTTATCAATCCTATATGATTATAAGACCACTGTCTAATAATAAAAAAATTTACGCATAGTTTTTACTGACATTTCTATGATCTTAATAGCCCTTCAACTCTCAATAGGAGCTTCTCTATTACAAAAATGACTTAAATTATAAAAAGATTTGGATAAACAACAATACTTTATTCAGATATGATGGAGGAGAACTTATTAAAGATTCTCTTGCCAAAAAAACAATAATGTCTCCAGGCTAAGAACATGGTTGTCAGGGAGTATAATGAGACAATGCATACAATGAGTACAATAGGCAATTGTGCCCATTTATGGGGAAGGTATAATAGTAGATAGAAATCGCCGCATGACAATTCTGTTTTAAATATTGAATCTGGAGATTAAGGTGAATGATTAGAGAAACTTAGACAAAGTCCAATCGCGTTAATTTTTTTAACCATAGATATTTGATAGATGAATATTCAAAGTCAAGTCACACCTTCAGAACCACTTCCCCCTTTGACTTGACTTATCTTCCAGAGGGAGTTTGTGGGTAAAAATTACTGCCGTAGCTAGGTCTGTAAACTATTCATGTACTGTATAAGCAATTTTTCATTAAGAATATTCTTTATCATATAGAAATCAAATGATGAGCGTCTAAGAATACATATAGCGCTTTGCAAAGTGTTTACATCTTGTGGCTTATCCAGACTTGTAGGATTTGCAGCACGCCACCCAATCACCCACGTTAAACTTATGCAATGGTGGTTGATAAATAACATACTGTGCTTTCTGGTAATTTTTCTTGTTAAAATGTACCCATAAGCCTCACACTAAACCTTTATTAATGGCTTGAAAGTTATTGTGATATTCTTTAGGTCTGACTCCATCTTCATCCTTGACAATGGAGTATAATACAGGCGGCAAGGCAGGCTGTCGACCATATAGTAATTTAAAAGGGAAAATCGAGTAGCACTATAATATCCTATGTTGTAGGAGAAAACAGCAAATTTGATGTAGATGTTTCATCATGAAGGGGAAGAGGTAGCAAACTTGCAAAGGAATTTTACTAGGTTTATAAACCCTCTCAACAGTTCCATTGTCTCCTGATGGTATAACGCAGAAATACACTTTAATCCCCATAAGATGGTTTAGTTCTGAAATTATCTTGAGGTATAGTTGTTATAACTATCCATTAGGATAACCTCCAGACATCCATGCCTTTGGATGATGTGCTAAATGACAAACTTTGTGTTGTTACCTGCTTTAACATTTCATAAGCGCTTAGCTTTGACCCACTTGGTTAAGTGGTTAATGGCCACAATAATGTAATAATGGGTGAAATTATTGATTGCCAGAGGACTGATAATGTCAATAAAAACTGTGTGCTATCCCAGTTGGGCTTAATCAGCTGATAGGTAGTGGAAAACTTGAAGGATTGTTGCGACTGGAACTCATGGCACTTAATCAGGATGTCCTGAATGTCAAACCTTATTGTCTCACAATAGTAGCTCAATTGGATCTGCTTTAATGTCTTATCTAGTCCTCTGTGTCCAAAAATGTGATGATCTTGAGTTATAATTGACAGTGTTCAGAAGGTGTGGGGTATACTCGCCTTCTACTGTCAACATTGATTTATAAAGTACTAATTCTGAAATTTAATATTTTTTATTATTTAGTCTAAAGTAAACGTTAGAAGGGTTGTTTGTCGTTGTACTATTTGTTTTCATTTTTGAGATAACTAATCAGCGTTTTGGATCAAATTAGACACAACGGTTATCCAAGAAAGACCTTTGGCATTTTCTATGAAAGGACTAAACTAATGTATCTTTCATAGGCTTGTACTGGAGCTCTAACGCCCACCTTGCTAGTAAACTTCAGGCTCTTTAAGGTTTTACAGCCACAACAAAGAGGCGTGATCAGTAACAACTTGGAACTTAGTGCTCTAAGTATTTAAACAGAATTAACTACATAAAAAATTGTTAAAAGATTCTCATTCTATTACTATCTAATCTCTCTCTTGTTTGGTTTGAGCGCAATTGCATAAAGCTACTGGGTGTTTCTATCCCTGTTCATCCTGCTGAGAGAGCACAACCACAATGGCAGTTACTAAGGATTAAATTATATAATAAAAAGCCACTTCAAAGTTGGGAACATAGAATGGTGCTTGAATTAGCGTCATTTTAACTTTTGGAGCAAATTTACATTTGGGGACCTGAGAAAAGTCACTTCATTTTAGAGTAGGTGGAACAATGGCATAGCAAGCTGTGCGAATCCTTGTAATTACTGGGGTTAGATCCTACCATACCTAAAATTACTTTTAGATCCACTAGTTCTCAGGACTTTTCATTTGGTTAACAGCCTCGAGCTTCCAGGGCTGCAGTTGTAACCCTTGAATATTGACAAAGCGACCCAGATATCCCATTTGATTCTTAGAAACTGACTTTAGCTGGGCTTATATTTTAAGTTGAGCCTTAGCTAGTCTCTTAAAAACTTTAAATGGGCAGATGCTGGGTAAAGGTGTGAAAAAAAGTATTTATATCGCGTTGTATACTAGGACACAGCTCATCTTCAAATCCCCCAAAATGGTGACCATTGATCTTTGGAAGGTGAATGGCCCATTAGATAATTTATGGGGCATGCAAGCAGGTGTACAGCCCTTGGGAATCGATAACAGCACATTTCTCCTGATCAGCCTTATTTAGACCAATATTTCCAATAGCTGTTGATGAGGTAAAGGGCGGTAAAGACCCCTAGACCCTCATAGTCTATCAAGGTGTCATATATATGCTAGAGAGGGTAAGAGTTTTTTGTATTAACTCTATTTATGTGCAATAATCAATCACAACTCAGTTAGAGTCATCCTTCTTTTTAAGGATAAGTACTGGACTGGCCCAGGGGCTGCAGGAGGGCACAATCATTTCTTGTCATAGTAGTTCACCAAGTTAATTCTAAATTACTTCTTCTCTGGCTTGCCTGAATATGATATGTGAGACTTTATGGCTGGGCTTCCTAAATGTCAATATGGTGTAGTATACCTTTAGCTCACCTTAGGTCATATTCCCCATGTAGCAAACACATGCGTGTATTTTTCAGTAAGGCTAAGGTAAGTCATCTTGCTCTTTTGTCATGTCTTCTAATTTTTCCTGGGCTATAATAGCTCATTCTTTGGGTGCGGCTCAGGTAGGCCAAACTCTGACAGGTTTCTAATTTTTTCAATATGCAGAACATAATCCTAAGGGCAGTTAATGTATGTAAGTAACCTTCTGTCATTTTATTTTAGTAATTTTTTAGAGTTCAGGTTTTCAAGGAGCACACAGATCTTCTGATACCCAAGAACCCTTAAACCAGGTGCTGCATGAGGATCAATTTGAGATTTTACATTAGGGAGTAAGATTATCTCAATTTCTACCGGACAGTTTGGAGTCAGAATTATATTTACAACTCGTTGTTCTTTAAAAAGCAGCTTCCAAATGGTAGAAATATGTAAGAGAAAGTCCTGGATTTTGGATATGATGGAGTGTGGGGCCCTACTACACTGAACAATCTGCTTATGTTGAATAGGAATTATTCCATTAATATAAGTCACATTGATAAAATTATTATGATTAGTAAGTAGAACCTGTTCATTTCATTAGTAATAGAGTGGCAAGGTCTGACTAGTTTTTAAAGGTATTTTCTAATAGCTGATAAAGTTCCTACATAATTTGAGGAAAACTTTGTTTATAAAAAGTTGATAGATCTGACTGAGCAATACTATGGCGGGGGCACTAACTTGAAGCGATCCAATTATCATGGGCAAAACGTGTAAGCTCATTACTAATGGCGCTGTCTGGGCTTGAAGTCCCATATTATATGCTATGGGTCACATCAAGAGCTTTTCTTAACTTTTTACAAAATGGCTCAAGATTACATTAACTGGCGCTATGCTGTCAACTACTGTGCTAACTTGGACTTTATCTACAAGTGTGTTGATATACGTACAAAAATAAAATTAGACAGAATCACATTTAATGTGAGGACAGTGGGATCATCAGTTTGATTTTTAATAGTTTTGATCTTTTCCCTACATCAGGAAAATGGGTATACAAAGCTTTTATAGGCAGGGTACTTCGACTTCTTTAAAATAAGGGAACAAATTTTATTCATCTTGTTCCTCATACTGGTTCTTATTAGAAAGCTGCATTGTTAAGACCTGGAAATAATACTATGTCCTTCCTTCTCAAGTTCTCTCGCTGAATTTGGAGCACTGTGAGAAATGATCGGGATCTTTCCTGCATTAATGTGATATATGCGTTTTCCACAACAGAGTATCTCATGTTTATTGTAAACCATTTTTACCTGATCACTCTTTTCCATAAGGGAAGTATAATTGATATCATGGCATCTCTTTGGGAAACTGGCAGCATAGTGCCCTTTGGAATCACATATCCAGAAAGTGACTATAGAAATGTTTCTCCAAGGCCCCTATTCACACACAAATCATAGCTGGCTCCCATAGAGTCCTTAGCACTACTTTAACAGGGGTAATGCAAATGCTGTTTGTTTCCAAAATTTGGTGGTCAAAAGGTAATCTCACAAAGATTAAGATAAATCTTAGAAGGAGTATCCAATTCATTAACCAACGCAGGCAGTAGTGAACGGTTGAGGTCAGGGTTGTTTTTGGTAAAATTTCTAAGGAAATTTTAAAGTTGAAGTTTACAAAAGCCCTGGCTCCTATTAAGGTCTGAGCCACATGGTAAAACAAACAGCAAATTCAATAGAAGTCTCATCTTATGGTATTGAATTAACATAAACTCAGCCTAGCAAGTAGCCATTATTTTTGGGTCTTACAAATCCACATATTCCTGCATAATTAACATTGGCGTAATATATTAGATCTCTGGAAGATGAGGCATGATAAGGCCTAAACATTGATAATCTAATCAAATTATAATCTTTGTGGCTTTGAACAGATCGTCATCTCCATACATTGTCATCCTAGATTTTTTTAAATGTTACGCACTTTCACATTAGTCAAACTTAGTCAGATTGACAGGGTTAAAACGTTGAAAAGAGTGTAAGGGAATACCGGAGACAGCAGGTCCAAACACAGCCTGGGGAGACCTAATGTGATGCCCTGGGTTGGTGGACTCAGTAGAAGTGCCTCATGGCTGGATAGAAGGGCCAGTCAAAGAAGGCAGAGTATATAGCACATTAGTATGGATCATTTGAGGCAGAACAATTTTGGCTTGGGCTGACTCCACGTTCAGAGGGGTTTCTTCAATTAATCATTTATGTTCTTAGTGGTGAATCAGACTCTGCATTAGCAACATCCATTGCTCAGATTACTCTACATTAATTGCTCCTGTCAGTCGTTTTTCTCAATACCATTCTGAAAATTCAATGAATTGCTTCAGAGTGGTAATCTCACTTTGATTTGCACACATCAAAGTGAGATTACCACTCTGAAGCTCGGAATTTTCAGCCTTTTGATCTCTGCTGGCGGCCCTTAACTTTTGTTAAATATGGTAAATCTTGTTGTTAACCCCTAAAACGTCCATAAAATCGTTAGTCAAGGAAACACAAGCAGGCTTGAGGGTTTCAGTTTTGTGGTTATTGCCATTGTTGACTAGAGATTCTGTAGTTCTTCCTGAATGATGGTGGTCGCTTCAGACATTCTACCAGTATTTTGGGCAGCGACCCACATCTCCCTTGGGTATTCTGGCTGAGCTCCTCCGCCAATTCAGATTGTTGAACTTCTGTTCTGGCAGCATTTATTGCGCTTCTAACTTTCATCTGGATCTGGTTTACTTTTTGTACCCAATAGGTGGTGCCTCATTAATTCGGAGCCTGATGACTGATCTTAATCACATTCTTATTTATCTTATTGATAAGCTCATCCAGTAATTGGGAGACTTGAAGACTGAGCTTTTGATTTGAGTCAACGGCTTCTCATACCTCACATAAAAATTTAATATAAGCCTATTATGCAAGGAGCTTACAGCATCCACATTTTGTTGGTTCTTCTTTTTGACCTTTATATTTAAAGCATTTTGATGAACAGTATTCATTCTGGAATCCTCACAGTGGGCCGCAGGTAACCATAATATGTTGCCCTAATCTTAGACACTAATTAAAAAGAACAGAACTTTATTGCAATTTATGCCTCAAAAGCACTCACTGGGATGTTATAGTCGGTCTTGGTTGTATTGCCCATTAAATAAGGAGGGTATGAGGTCAGCCAAAATATGAATGATAAATGGAACCATCTTAGGAACATTTGGCTAACATGCTGTAGCTGCTCCTTGGAGAAGGTACATTAATTGAATCTTTCAAAGTATGGACAGCAACTTCATCCATACTTTGATATGAGCCATCTGAGAAGTATTAGGTGGGTTGACATATTCTATGAAAGCTTAGTTATTAATTTTTTCTTTTACTGTGAAAAATTCCATTTTTTGTTAAAGGTTAACAGAATGGGAGGCCCTCTAGTGAGCTGCAGAATCTAGAGAGTAGGAAAGGCACTCTACTTGCACAGGTATATTTCCATCTGGGAACTCCGTTAATCCTACAAAATTAACACTTGTCCCTTGATGAGTTAAATTCCACGAAATATTGTAAAGGGCGCTATACAATACAATATATCTTTAACTCTCAAGGAGATAAATCTTTTACTGAAGGAGCTACTTCCAATAAATTAGGATAAAATTGCACAAATATTAGATACTTTATTAAGATAGAAAGCAAGGGTATTATAACTAATTCTCTTACTAGGAACATAAATGTCTCATAGATTGTGTATTCCCCCTTTAGGTTAAGACGCCTAATGCTAAAAAAGGATCGTCAATGTCTCCAGGCTTGAATCACAATTGCTTGTATTACAATGGACACAAAGCGTACAATGAGTACAATAGTATAATCGTGCCCATTTTTAAAGAAAGGTTGATTTAGAGGGTATAAAATTGCCGCTTGAAGATTCTGGAATGAATGGGAAACCTGGAGACTAGGGCAATTTGTTAGAGCGTCTTAGACGAAGTCTGATCACGGTCAACCTTCTCTGAATATAGACATTAAATAGATGATTATTCGAAGTGAGTTGGCACCTCAACAACAACTATTATATCCATTGTTTTAGATAAAAACAACGAAGCTTACATAGGAAGTTTTTTAGGATGGAGAAGAGGCAGAAGACCTTTAAAGGATTTGTTCTAAAGTTTCAAAAACTTCCTAATGGTACCACCGGTCTCCAGAAGGTATGGTGCAGAAAAGGTTTCATAATACCCATAAGCCAGTTGTTAAATCTGGTAAACTGATAGTGTCACAAATGAGCACCAATTGTTTTTTGGGGGGATATGTTCACATTTTTGGATCGTAACACGCTCCAGTTCCCTTGTTCAACTGCACAGATTCCTTTTATGAGCGCTGTTTAACTTTTTGCAAAATAAGAAAATAATGCAGTAATAGTATGATGACTACTACTCTAGTTGAGAGCAAGTTAGCCAAGATGGATACTATGTCCAACGCCAACCTGGTGAAAGTCCTAATATTAAGTAATATTCTGGAAAATCTGTAGGGACTTCTTCCCTCTTTGGTAAAACTTAAACTCCTCAGTTCTGAGGTTCTTCCCGTCACTTCTGTAGAACTTATCCTAGGATTAGTTCTAGCGGTTCTTCTTCCTTCCAGTCACACAGAGTCCATGGAGATCACAATGATATAGATAAAAGACCGCCGAGTCCTTTCATCTTTAATCACAAGAGCTAAGTCTAAATTATAAAACTTTTTGGTAAATTTTTATTCTGATTAGAACTGCTTTTTATGAAGGAACCAAGGGCATCTATAAGGAATTTGGCGCCCAATTCTAGGGTTGGCACCTCAATGGGGAACCGCAGCTGTCACCAATGAACTAAACCTCCAGGATCACATGAACTTAAATATTTTCCTCATCAGATTATTTAGTTTTTCTCCACTATTTAAACGCTAACTCTTCTGGGTTAAACTTATAACATGTCACAAAGCCTTTTATTAACCCATCAAATTACCATTATTAGATTAACATCCTGTTTAAGTAATGTGACTCTTACCCATAAACAGCAGGTTGCAATCTTGAAGGCTGACTTAAAGGTTGCTCTATTTCAGTTGGCATCAGTTTCCTAGCAACTCATAAACCTCTTAGCAATATGTGGCTAACCTTAATTGACTCCTACACATTAGTTAAGTTATTGATTATAAAATAAACTCCCTAATAACTTGTTTATTGTCAGGTATCAACTAACAAAACACTCATTGATTTGACATATTGTAATCCAGCGGATCCATAAATATTCAGTGGGTATATTTCTCTGACCAATAGTATCATATATACAATCAATTAGTGGAATACCCGCGCTTTGCTACAGTGTTTATAAATTACCAGATAATTCTTGGTATTTTAATTTATATAATGGTAGGTAGTTATCAATAAGTTCAGAAACCATTAAACTATTAAAGATTCCAACCTCCTACCACTTAGCCAAAATCAATTAAGCCTGCCAAATTAACTAAACCATCAATCACTTACCTGAAACTATTTATAATATTAAGTTAACCAAATGATAAACCACCACTCAGCAAAAACCAATTATTAAACTTACAAAACAGCCAAAAACTACCAACCACTTATCAAAATCTATGAAAAAATAGAATTAAATGAATTTAAAATACCCAGCCAAATTGCTATATCATTACCATTAGAAATATTTGTTTTAGATCTTATATAGAACTGATACTAAAATTTATATTAGATAAAAAAACATATCAGCATTTAGTTCCCAAATTTTATAGAATACTTCTGCCAAGTATATTGATTTTTGGTTATTTGCTCATGAGATAATTTATCCTATATACACAATAAAAAAATAATGATATGTTGTAAAAAAAAGGTCTAAGCAAATCCTAGTTGATATCCAGATTAACACAGATTTTGCTTGTGGGCTGAAAGTTTACCAGAATATCCTAAGCAATTCTTTATTATATGGAAAGATGGTTACCAATAATATTAAAAAATCCAATTTTATATTAATTAAGTATAGAATTACCAACCACTCAAACAAACCAATTAAATTTATAGAACTAACTAAAACATGCTTTTCTTTCTCATAACAATCACTTTTGTTACTACAATATGATTCAAACAGAAATTTTGGATAATCACACACAGGAAAGATGGGCGGCTCTATCAATAAAAATAATACAACATTGGCGAGCATCGCAGCGAGTGGTGCACTTAATGGTGCAACTAAGGGCAAGAAACGCCCTGGAGGGGGACCAGGAACCCAATCTGCAAAGAAATTGCAAACTCAGACACTGTCTGGGTTTATGGTATTCACTGTAAAGCATGCGAAATATATGTATATTCAGTTCAACCAACCCTTATCAAAGGTGGAACATGGGATCAGACTCTTCCTTGGGGATGAGTCACCAACCCTGTGGGAGAAAACATGTGAGGCACAGCCCTCACTTTTCCCTCACGCGGTGTATGTAGCCACCAACAACATGGGATGCAGCTGGATCAATATTGGTTTTGAAACAGCCAATGAAGCTAATGCCACAGCAAAAGTCTGTGTGGAAATTGCCCTCCCAAGGGCAAAAAAATTGTGTGCACCGCGCACACCAGATGGAACAAAGCGAAAACTTCATTCATCTCTTTTGACTCGCTCCCCACCAACCTTCCTCATAAAGTAATTGAGGAGGAGCTCCGCAAATGTCTCGTGGCCTATGGAGAAATTCAGCAACTCAAATTACAGCGATTTCGCCTGATTCCCAACCTGTGCACGGGCAAAGCTATTGCTGTAATCAATC
>JAKSZP010008374.1:0-69121 GCA_022478985.1 Massospora cicadina
CCCAATCAAAAATAGTTTGCGGTAGTGTAACACTACAAAAACTGTTTTAGGCACTGATAAATTCGTTATGCAGCCCATCAGATTGGGGTGTTAGGCAGTAGAACGGCAGGGACATATCTGAAGAGTTACATACAACTTTTCATAAAATATGGATGTGGATTGAGGTCCACAATCACTAATAATCTCTTGGGGCACCCCATGGAGGGAGAACACATGTGAAACAAATAACTTAGCCATCTGAGCCGCTGTCACTATGGTGTTACGATGAATGAAATAAGAGAACTTAGTAAACTGGTCCACCACTACTATAATTTCTTCATACCTCTCTGAAAAGGATAGCTACACTATAAAATTGCTTAGAGGGAAGTCCAGGGTTCTGTTGCATTTTGGAGTGGTACCAATAACCCAGCAAGAAACTGATGCATTGGTTTCGTCCTATTGCTCACCACGCACTCCTTAGAACATCTTGCAACATATGTGGCCAATCCCTTTCAGTTATAGGTATGGCGGATCAGCTCTAAAGTCTTTGGCTTCTCAAGTGCCCTACAATTAAGCCATTATGGTGTTCTTTACTCACTTCCAAGCGGAGTGATCCCAGAAGGATTTATAGATGCCCTTGGAACCATATCATCTCATCCTTTACATGGTACCCCTTGGTTATATTCTCCTGATTAAGCTTGCATTTAGCCAGCTTATAATATATTCCTCTGATAGTTACTAGGAAAAAACAACCTTAAAGAACATACTGTACTCCTCAAGTTTATCAATGAAGCAAGAACTGTCACGCCTGCCATGGTTTAAAGTCACTTGGATACCACTTTCATAGGAGGAATCACCAATTAGGTGTTGTGTAGCTTCATCTCTTTGGATCAGGGGCTAATACAGAGTTTCTACTCAGAGAATCACCCAAACCATTCTCCTTGCCCTTAGTAAATCATAGGTGAACACAAAGTAGGCAAGAGTCTCATGCCACTGGGTTTGCTATGGGGTTAAAACATGCAGAGCCCAGTAGTACAATAAGGCACAATGGCCTTCTGAACACGGAATGGCTTAGAACAACCATGTAGATGATGGGTCTAATAGGGCAGCACTTCCAATACCTCCAAAAGCTCTTTATAATAAACATCGTAATTCAACTCAGCCAGGGACATCTTCCAGGAAAAATGCCCCACAGGATGCTCAGCTCCATCTTCACCCACCTACAAGATTGCAACAGCTATGGTAAAGTTGGACGCATCTGTGAAAACTATAAACTCCTTCTCAGGATCCACACAATGAAAAACGGACGTAGACAGAAGAGTATATTTACTTCTTGGAAGGCATCCTCCAATGTAGAGAACCATTGAATAACTTTGTCACCACTGGCCTTATATAAAAGCGCCGCTACCTCAGAGAGACTTGGCGTGAAAGATTTAAGGAAGTCGCAAGATCTTAAAAGCTCCTCAACTATTTAACTGAGTTTGGTGTGGGACGTTATCAAATTGACTTATCCTTGTCTGGAGTGATTATGTGACCTTGGTTGAACACGATGTTGCCCAGAAAGGTAACCTGATTCTTTATAACTCTCATTTACTCATTTTCATGGTTATCTTCATTACCCACAAATGCCTAACTACTTGTCACAGGTGGATTGAATGTGATACTGGATCAGGGGAAACATCAGGGTGTCATCCATGTAAGCTACACGCATACTCCCAACAATTCCCCCAAGGCTGCATCAATACGAGTTGAAAATTGCAGTTCTTTTTGATCCCAAAAGGCAAAACATGGACTTGAAAAATCCCCAATTTGGTCTAAAAAGCAGTGAGCCAATCCTGGACTTTCTTGATGCAGATCTGATTGAACGCATTCAAGCTATCCAATTTTGAGAAGATCTTGCCTTCTCCAAGTTGTGAGCAATTTTTGCTCCACTTAAATTGTGTGTAGATCAGGTATGGAAGCATTGTTAATTTTGCCATAATCCACACAATGTCATAGACTCCCATCACTTTCTCCACGAAGATAAAGGGTGAGCACACTGTGGAGGTCTTCCAAAGTATCGCCCCCTTGGCTAGCTTCTCCATGACCCACACATCCAAAGCTTTTCTTCCCATAAAGTCAAAGGGTATACCAGAGAGGAAATGCGCACGGTCCACTGTGAGCTTGAAGTCACAATTATACTCATAATGGTATGGCAAGACATTAGTAGAAGCCTCATCAAAGAAAATTCCAATCCTTCCAAGCAAGAAGGAATGATTACTACTGGAGTGGGCTTCAGAAGAGGTGCAAGGGTGCATTTGTGCACATTTGGCCATTAGAGCATACTGCCTTGAGTGCCTACTTCAGACACAGGGATCACTAACTCCTGCGCACCCTTAAGAGATAATGTCAAGGCGATATTTTTATATTGATTTTGATGTTAAACTTTCTCCACCACTCTACTCCCAATATAATTAGGTATGTGAGATTTTTAATTTGTCAAAACTGTCTGTCAAATGGTAGTTGCCCACTTGAAATCAGCCAATCCCTGAACCTTCAACGTGGGGATAACCTGAGAGGCACCCACGTTAACCATACATCATGGTAAGTAGCTTAACTTAAGGTAGTCAGTAAGGTCCAAGTCAATAAAATTCTCGGAGGCGCCTTATCCACTAAAATAATTATGCTGAATTACCCTGAAGGTTATGAAAGGGCAGCAGAAAGCAAAAAGTAACCAGAATAATCTTTATTGACAACAGATAAAGCCAATTGCTCACTAGAGGGTTTCTCCTTGTTCTTAGACTTAATCAAACCATCAGGATGGGGCTCCAATCAAAGAATGGTGAAGTGTACTTTGCAACCCTTACCACATAAGGTACATACACCACAGTATCCTCTGCAGCAGAATACTTACCAACATTTTGTAGCAATAGCTCATATTCAATCTCCTCAGTTCTGCTAAGAATCTTGGGGTACAAGCACAGGTTTTCAGGATAAATGTGATGCACAGTAATGGTTGTAATATTGGACCCACAAGAGATACCATTTGAATCGTTTTTTTCTAAAATAAATTGCATTAATAGCGAGTTTTGGGCGTCAAAGACACTATACCTGATCCAATACTAGCTTGGACATCACTATCAGTTACCAACACATTGATGCCCCCTTCCAATGAGGGTTCACTAAGCTCCACAGGAAGGAGATTCATGGGAGCGGTAACTTGATTTTAAATCAAAAAATTAGGGCTAGACTCATGTAAATTCTTGAGTTCCACTGAACCTGGGGAGTAACAAGGAAAGAAGCTACCCTCATCTCAAGAAAAATTCACATTCCAAGAGGCCATATTTAACCATCTAGTACTAAAAAAAGAGGCCATATTTATAGGGCATCCCCAACTGAAGCCTCCTCTGCTAAATAAGTGGAGTCATATAAACTTTAACTTAGGCTAGACCCCCACAAACCTTAACATTTTACCAAAACAAGGAGATTCAGAAGAGAACAAATTCTTTGTTTCCAAAGAAGTGCTTGAGTGCTTGGGGCCAGTATTTATAGAAGTTTCAGTGGTTGAAACCAACGCGGCTATATAACTGAGCTTTAAATTAGAACTTTGGGGCTAGATTACAGAAAATCTTAAAGATTCTCCAAAACTGAAGGTATGGAAGCAAAAGAAGTATCCACTTGTTGGAGAGTACTCGTGTTCTCCAAACCAGTATTTATAGGGGTTGGAGCAAGTGGAAAAATGACGGCCAAAGTACTTGTCCCCTTTTTTAGTTGAGAGTGGAAAATCACCCCAAAAAAGTTCATCTAGAAAATCGAAGTTGGCAGGGGGAGCTCCATACTGAAGCTTTCCTTGCGGGCTAAAACTAAAGTGGAACGAAGAAATGACGTTCTAACCATGTCATAAATGGGCAAAGTCTGGGCCCAAATGCAAAAATTATTTAAGAAATGCCTAAGGGACGCCCCACTTGGTAGAGAGTAAAGAACTCATAGAATTTTTGGAAGGAGGGACATCAGGATGGCATGCCTCCAGAAAACGTTCCAACCCCTCCATAAATTTCCTTCAATGCGGCGTTCTCTGGAACACAGTAAATATCAAGTCTGCTGAAAAACGGTACCAGCGATGCAGCAAATCCATGCTGTAAGAGAACAAATGAGAGCTATATAAAGTTTGCGGGGAAGAAGCTTCTGAAGTCGTGGAAGTAAGAGCCTGCTGAATATCAGAATATACTTCTGAATTAAGCTTCATAAAGACACCAGCAGGATCCTGAAGGGTCTAAAACCACCAGGTATAAGCAGGAATGGTAGGGACCTCACAGTTGGCTGTGACAAGAATAATGCCAAGCAAAACAGCAGTAAACCAACTAAACGCTGTGGTAAGAAGCATAGTGACCGTAAAGAATTGCCAGCGTACTCAGTTGATACTCAGTGAGCCCTACATGGAGAATTCTAATTTATGTATATTAAAATGACTGCTCAACAAATGTCAAGAGGATGTCTGTAACCCTCTCATTCTTAGAGCAGGGATGAGGAATGCCCCACCACACCAAAAGGGAACAGCCTGCTAATAACATAAGTAAGAGGGCCCCAAAGAGGGGCCCAACACCAAACGGGCCTAAGGTGAGGTTGTAAATCATTATATAAATGACAAGATAACTATGAAAGTCGAGGAATTGGTTGGACCCCAAAGAGGAGTCTATTACCAAGTGCATGTCGGAATCCAGGTTCTTCAGCCCCTCTATCTGTAGAGGTCCAGGCTTTCCCAGAGAGGATGTAGAGACATTATACAATTTGGATAAAAAAATAACTAGTGTTATTCTAGACCTCCTTGAGGAGGTCTGTGCACAAGTCAGCCCAAGGGATCATTTGATAAAAACGTAAAACCAGTGAGTTTTTAACAAAACAAATTGACCAATAAAGAAGGTTGGTCTCAGAAAATCACTAATAAACACTTTGGGGGAATCATCATTCATTGGGTGAGGCACTGCGCACAAACGAACCAATAAATGCAAATTTACTATCAGCCATGGTGCTATAGCTCTAGTAATTCCAAACTCAAATAATTGACTGTAGCTGAATCCTCCCAGATTTAATAATATTGTAAATGAACTGGTTTTGAAACCCCATTTTTAAATTAATTGTAAAGTCACATCATAAACCTCTATAAAGCTGGTGCGTTTTAACGCCAGGGATGTAACGCCCTCTAAAACATCAAGCAAACCCCCAGATACAACCTGGAAATACCTTGCTTCAACCCAACGTTGGTACAGGGTATGCTTCAGGTCAGGCCGGCCAGCCAACATTGCTCTCTTGCACTCTTTACGCTCAGTTTTGTCCTTGCAATCAGTCTCCTCTATAATTTAATCAGTCATGACAGTCACATGACGTTGCAAATAAATAGTATCATCCTTATTTGTTTATTACTGTAACGCACTGGCTCCTTCCAATGAGCCACAAATGAATTGGGAAGCAGGATCAAGTCAATGACCAAAGGGCGGACAAGGTCCCTGAGACCATTCTTCTTTTGTGTTTGCTACAGGCGCCGTGGATGAACACCCCTTGGAGAATAGTTGCAAGTAAGCTTACCCCAAGCAACATGCCCTGAATCCAAGACAAGGTGTATAGAGAGGTAATAGTCTTCCCAAAATCGCTCTCAAAGTCCACATTCTGTTTGTATAGGCCAAACATGGCCGCTGTCAGACTAAATCTATCAATATAAACCTTGGAAGACAGTAATAAAAATAAGTAAAGCTTAAGAACGGCTTTATTGGATATATTTTAGGCAAGTTGATAGATGATGGAACTAAAGAACCTCCCATTCTGAAGTCCCTTCCCTTATAGCTCTTTGCTGCAAGGGTAGATCAAGCTCATCCGTCATGATTTACACTATGTCTTTTGAAATATGCCATAAGCAAACCCCCATCATTCTAGGCCGGATTGAATTCCGTGGTAGATGAGCCACCACACCCAAAAATCGTTCCATATCTGACTTGAATCCACCTTTAACCTATAACCCGTCCACTTCAAAGCCATTTGGTTTGACCCCAGACCTGACGAAAGTTCTAACCGCCACTATTGCCCAGTCTCAGTCCCAATCAGGAGTCTAGCCAAGACTAATGCTCTCTCATCCCCTCTAACTTCCACACCAGCTTGTCCTGTCTTATCAAAGATCAGGGCAATGTGATGTTGAGGGAAAAACCTCAACCGTCACATCACCCCCCTAGACAAAAAGAACTTTTAACCTTCCCAGGACACTGGGAGCAATCTCTGATGTCTGCCATGTGGCCTTCTCGACTGGATGGCCCTTCCACCAGACCAAAAATAACTGATGATCCTGCACCACTTTTGTGTCCAGGATCTCCTCCACCTCATACCCCTCATCCCTCCTTTCATCTGGAAACAAAGGAGAGGCCCTCTCAGGCGGCTGCCTCAAGAATCGTTTGAGCTGCAACACATGCAACACTGGATGGGCCCGTGACTCCTCTGGCAACTTCAGAACAAACGCCACCTCGTTCACTGCCATCACTATTGGGTATGGACCCAACGCCAACAGCCCCAACTTCCGGCTCCTCACAGGTATGGCATAGTTCCAAGCGTTTACTAAACCCAATAACCCTTCTTTAAAATGCTTACCTCTGACAGATGCCTATCTGCTTTCCTCTTCTGAGCCATGAGTGCCGCCTCTAGATTCCTTCTCAGGAGCCTCAAGGTATCCCGAGTCTATATGACAGCTCATCTGCTGCTGGATTCTGACCCTACTCCTGAGGCCCCATACCCTCTGTGTGCCGACCATGATTTGCGAAAAATGGTGGCATTCCCATGGATGCATGCTTTTGGTTGTTATATGCAAATTGCGCCAACTTCACCCAACTCACCCAATCATCCTGCCGCCCCAAGGCGTAGCACCTCAGATACTGTTCTTCTATTTTGTTTACCCTCTCGGCTTTGCCATACAATTGGGGATGGTAAGCTGATGAACGGGAGGCCTTTATCTTCAAGTTTCTAACAGATGTAACCAGAACTGAGATGTGAACTCTGGACCCTGGTCTGACACAATCTCCTCTGGTACCCATGTCAGGGAAAGACCTCATATATAAAGATCTGAACTGCTACCTTTGCAGAGATGGTTGATCAACTGGGGAAAACTCTTAAATCTTTGTCAGGCGATCAACCACAACCATCTGGGCGTCCATCCCTTGGGACTTGGGCAACCCTGTGATAAAATCCACACTCACAGAGGCCCACGGCCTAGACGGAATCTAAAGCAGCTTCATTTTCCCTCCTGGCGCCATATGGTAGGACTTTAACCTGGCACACACCATACATCACTCCACATACTGCCATACTGCCGCACCCACTCCCCTCCATAAATACTGGCAATGAACCAAGTCCAGAATCTTCTCCACGCCTGGATGTCCAGCCAAAGGATGATCGTGGTTAGCTGCCAACACCTCCTGCTGCAGACTCATCACTGGAACCTAGATCCTTCCTTCATTCCGGATAAGACCTCCTCAGACTGAGAACCCCACATGTCTCTTGCTCGCCTCCCCTTCTCTCATCTCATCCAAAATCCACCAGCCAAACTCATTCCTCTGCTGTGCAGTCCAAATTCTCCTCAAGGTTCATTCTCTCCAACCCCATATCATTTGCAAAAAGACTCAATGGCAACATTGTGGCGGTGTTAAACCTCCTCAACTCCTCCTCAGAAAAACCCAACCCTGAATCATGACTTGGCAAATCTGATAAGATATTCTGTTTCCCTGGCTTATACTTGATCTGCAAATTATATTGAATCAAATCTAAGTGCCACTGGACCTGTCTCTAATTCATCAGACGTGGGGACTTATAATACTATAAGGCTCAATGATCAGTCCAGATCACAACTGGATGTCTGACATAAAACAGGTGGCGTTGCCACTCCCCTAATGCCGCCACTATTGCCAAGAGTTCCTTGTTGTAGAATGGGTAATTTTTCTCAGCGGGCACCATCTTCCAGATGAAGTAACAGACAGGGTTCTCAACCCCGTCTTTACCCTTCTTCAATGGCACAGCTCCAAGCGCAAAGTTTGATTATCCGTCTCCACTACAAATGGCATGTTGGGGTCAGGATGGGCCGGAACTGGGGCTGTCACCATACTCATCTTCACTTGCTGGAAAGCCCTTTCCTCAACCTCCCCCCAAACGAAGGGTAAATTCAGTTAACCTTATCAATGGCACAGCCCACTCAGCTAAATTCTTGGAGAACCTCCTTACAAAGTTCACTACTTCCAAAAATCTCTGCACCTTAGTCTGATTTTTGAGGCATTCCACTCATTCACTGCTTGCAGCTTATCAGGACATATCGCTAACCCCCCTGAAAAACCTCATTCTTAAGGAAGAACATGGAGTCCTTATTAATGTCATACTTGAATGGCTTTAACTTTAAGACCGCCTGGCTTACTACCTCCAGCACACTCCTTACATCCTTCACATGATCTTGCATTGACCTGAAAAATACCATTATATCATCCATATAGGCAACGCAACACCTACCCAGCAATGCCCCCAACACACAGTCAATCATGCATTAGAAGACTGCGGGGGCATTATGCAGCCAAAACGACATAACCCAATACTCAAAATTCCCCAAGTGGCAACCAAATGTGATATGCTTCTGGTGCTCCGGCTACACAAGAATCTGATTATAGCATCAACCAGATCCAATTTGGCAAACACCACATACCTCGAAATCATGGGTAGAATGTCTTCCAGGAGTGGCTTTGGATAAGGGTCAGGCTCTGTCACTGCATTGAGCTGCTGGAAGTCCACAAAAGGACGTAGCTCCCCACTCGCCTTTAGCACCAGCAGCACTGGCGAAACCGCCAACGATTTGGACGGCACAATCAAACCCAAACCTAGCATCTTATAGACATATTGATCAAGAGCCTCCCAAGCCCAAGGATTCAATGGATAAACTGGACATCCCCTTGGCAACTCAGAGCCTTCTTTGAACCAAAAACAAAATGAAAAGTCCCCTGTAGGCGGGAAGGGTGCCTCACCCTTGGGTTCAAACACTGATGCTTAATCCTGGTACTTCTCCTGCAAACCCTCCAATGGCGCAATTAATGATATTCCCCCCATACGCTTCACTGATGACCCCTGGGACTGGAACTCCCACTCCCACACATCTGAGCCCCCAGGCGACAACAGAATTTTCCCCTTCATCATATCAAATTTTGGATGGAGCTGGTGCCACCACCTCATCCCCAGCACCACTGGATGCAAATGTGCCACAGCATAAAATTCTTCTTCAAACTAATCTGGGCCTTGTCTCAACAGGATCTTGGCCTGCACCTTTCAGACCGCAGTCCTCTTGGTGGCATCCTCCAACAACACAAATCCATCCTCTTGAAACGGTAATCCACATCTTCTTGCCCACTCCTCATCCACATAATTCTTATCATCCCCAGTGTCCACCAGGGCCAGGACCTTTCCACACTCCTTCTCCCAGGACCTTCCCGCACTTCTATGGGTAAAAATAAATAGTAATAAAGCGAAGAAAGCGGTTTATTCTGGGACACTTGCTGTAAACTTTTGGGATGTTTACTGCACAGGTTGGTAGTTGAGTAAAACTACAAACACTAGTTGTATGGTGACAAATAGTAGGTTAAGTATTAAAAAATAAGTGGCAACAAATCCACTCTGGTAATGGTAATTGAGAAAAACTAGGGACTTATTTTCCCTTCAATCTTAATTTAGAAGTAAAATATAAAACTATATTGCAGTTGAATTCTGTTTTTATTAGAAAATGTTAGGGGTTTTTATAGGAAAAAGGCGGACAACAATTCAGATAATTCTCTGAAAATCAACTGATTAGTCCCCCAAAACTTCTAACCCTTGGAATCAACTTCCAAGGTAGTGAATGTCTTCATCTTAATTTGTCCTCAGCAGTGTAACTGTTTACGGATCAGCAACCATACCCATGTGTTAGGAACTTTACACAGATGGTTTGGGGGCCATGTTAACTGATTATGACTACTAGCTACAGCCAAAACATATGTTAAAACGCTTCAGTAGCTTTGTTATAATGACCCTAATTGTTCAGCTCCTCTGCTGTAATGATTTATTAAAGCAATCCAACTATTGACAATCATTCCATCATCAAATTACTAATTAACATTGTCAGGCGTGATGCCCGACAAAATATTAATCAAACCAATCGTTGGATTATGTCCTTTAATGAATTTCAACGACTAATTAAGTTGAGGATGATCCCCAACGAAATAGTAATCAGATCTCATCATTGGATTAGGTCTTTTGATTAATTCCAACTAATAATTTAGTTTGGCATGATGGCTGATAAAATATTAATCAGAACAATTATTGATTGTTTCCTTTAATGAATTTCAACTACTAATTTAGTCAGGGATGATCCCCAACAAAATAGTAATCAGATCGCATCATTGGATTAGGTCTTTTGATTAATTATGACTAATAGTTCAGTCAGGCGTGATGCCTGACAAAATATTAACCAAAATCAACCGTTATATTGTATCCTTTAATTATTTATGATTAATAATTTAGTCAGCAACCATTGACAAACAATTGGTTGCTTTAACAACCATCAATTTTTAATTGGCAAGTGAGATGGATAATGTGGTCAACCAAATTTCCAACACATCCCCCCACTTGACCAGATTACCCAGAGAGGTAGTTTTTCAAAAGCACTTAGCTTCTTCTCAAGACTTAACCAACAAGCCTAGTTCAGAGGTCCATCTACCAGACTTAACTATCTCATTGGTTCAGAGGTCCCCTTCTCGCTGCCATCTCTATTGAGTGTGGTCATATTGCCTCATGCCATACCAGGACTATTTGCCTCAATGCCAGCCATAGCCTGGAAAACCTGTACCTCCTCAGGTTGGGCTCTTCATTTGCGATCAGAGCAGATCATTTTCAGAACAATATACTTTAGCGCCTCAGTACTAATTCCAATGGACCCAGTTGCAACCTGAGCTGGCCCTGCCAACAATAGTAAGGAACAATGCCTAATAGTTTTGAGTACGAGTAATTAAAATTTCATCATTATTTTATATATATATATTCATTATTATTGATTAATTTTCCTTTTTATTTTTTAATTTTTTTTTTTTCATTTTCTTTATATATATTCTTTTTAGTGCCAGTTTTTTAAATACTTGCTATGAACTCAGTTAACTATATGACCATCAAGGATATTTTTGATCATATAGGCATCTGTTGCCAATTTAGAAATTACTTCAAATGGACCTAAAAATAAGGCATACAGCTTATTTCGTCAGCCAAATCCATGCGTATCACAATAGGATACTTTATCCCCAATTTTGAATATTTTTATGGGTGGTTGTTTTTTATCATCATATGTTTTAGCCTGGATCCTTTTCCAAAGGGTTTCAGAAAACGCTTGGGATTGTAAATCAATCATAATATTGGCTAATCAATTTAAATATTGATCTGGACTCATCCCCAAAGTTAATTCCAATGCTGAGTATAGACTTGGTGGTAATGCGGCTTTTCTTCCATATAGCAAATTAAAGGGTGTTTTCCCAGTTGAGGAATAATAGCTGACATTATAGGCAAATGTCACTGAACTTAAGTATAAAGCCCAAGTAGACATTTTTCCTGCAATCAACTTTCATAACATTGTGGCTAAGGTAGCGTTCACTCTCTCAACTAGTCCATTTGTCTCTGGCTGATATGGAACTGATACAACCTTCTTGATTCCCATTAATTCATTCAATTGGGGTATGACAAATGAGGTAAAATTCGTTCCATTATCATTCAGGATCACTTGAGGGCAGCCATGCCAATATATCACTTGATCCAGAATAAATTTGGCAGTATTCATCACATCAACCTATACCATAGCCTTAGTTTCAATCCATGGGGTCAGGTGATCAATTGCAACTATGATATATCGCATTCCTCCAGTGCTTGTACTTAGAGGTCCCATGACATCAATTGATACTGTATGCCACGCAAATCCTGGTAACACTAAACAATATCCAGCCACATTTTTGTGTGGTTTGTGGAGCTGACACTCTGTACAACAGGAAAGGAAATCCGCTGTATCATAGTTTAATGATTCCCAATAGTAATATTGGTAAATATGCTCTAGAGTTTTCTTGAGTCCACCATAGCCACCAACTTTGTGAGCAGTGCGAATTATCTCCATTTGTTTGGATGGTTTTGGGAACAAAAGCCTTTTATCATTCACTATTTTGAATATCTGTCCATTCTTTTGTTCTGTTCCCTCCATGGCTTTTTGTAATGCCATTTGAACTTCTGGTGGCTCGTCCTCCAACTCTCCTTTAACCATTCATTCAAATAGGTCATCAGCACAATCTTGTACTGCAAGAATTGCCAGTAGTCAGGATAATCCATCAGCATTTTGGTTTTTATCCCGACACAATGTTCAATTTCATAATCATATGCTTGCAATTTCAAGGCCCATCGTGCTAATCTTCCCTCAGGTTCTTTTAAGTTATACAACCAGCGGAGAGATGCATGATTAGTTACAACCTTGAAATGCAACCCATGAATATAAACACAAAATTGCTTGCAAGCGTAGATAACTGCAAGACATTTGCACTCAGTGACTGTATAATTTCTTTCAGCCTTGGTTAAGGTACGGCTGACATATGCCACTGGGTGTTCTTCACCTTGTTCATCCACTTGACTAAGTATAGCACCTATCGCCGTGAGCGATGTGTCTGATTGTATAATAAATGGTCAGTCAAATTTTGATATTTGAGTATTGGACTGGTCATCAAGTATCACCATAATTTTTCAAATGCTCCTTGGGCCATTTCATTCCATTTAAACCCTTTTTTCAGATCCTTAAGCAGATGGAATAATGGATCCGCTATTTTTGCAAAGTCCTTAATAAAATGGCGATAATAACTGACCATTCCTAAAAAGACTTGTATATCATGAACACTTTTTGGCAATGACATCCGCTCAATAGCATCAATTTTTTTGTTTTTGAGGTTGTAATCCATCTGTGTTTATAACTAAGCCCAAATATTCTAGCTGCTCCTTAAAGAAGTGACACTTTTGAGGCTTGATTTTAAGATTGGCAGCAGTTAATTTCTTGAATACTTCCTCTAAGTGTTGTAAGTTCTCAGTGAATGTTTGACTAAATACATTGATATCATCTAGATAGACTAGAACACAGGACAATTTGAGGTCACATAAGATGGTATCCATAGCCCGTTGAAAAGTTGCAGGGGCATTACATAAGCCTTGGGGCATCCGCGTAGGTTGGTAAAGCCCTTGTGCCGTTATTATGGCACACTTCTCCTGGTCCTCATGTGACATATCAATCTGCCAATACCCTGAGATGAGGTCCATCGCCAAAAAGAATTTAGCCCTGCCTAACTGATCCAATGCATCATCAATTCGTGGCAAGGGGTAAGAGTCTTTTTGTGATTTTATTAAGATGGCAATAGTCAATTACAACTCAATTTGACCCATCCTTTTTTTGATGATTAATATTGGACTAGCCCATGGGCTGGATGAAGGAACAAGCAATCTGTGCTCCAACAACTTTTCTATTTCTTCAGCAACTACTGCCTCAGCTGCTTGGGACCTTTAAATAGGTCTCATTCTAATCGGGGCAGCTTCCCCAGTGTCAATTTGATGGAGTGTGTTTTCTGCACACCCAAGATCGTGGTCATTTTGGGAAAAAATAGTTTGATATTGTTTAATAAAGCCAATACTTCATTTTGCTGATCTTTGGTTAATCCTGATAATTGTTCTTGAGAGATTAATGTATGAATGCATCTAGCCAAATCAGGTAATCCCATTTCATTTAAATCCCCAAATTCGTGGAAGGAATGGAGCTCTGTTATAGGGATTAACTGGGTGAACGCAACTACTTGATTTCACTTGATTATCATTGGCGTTTTTCCCAGATTGACTAATAGAATATGAATTTCCCCATGACCAGGAATTAGGATCCCTGGAGCTACCCAAGGTTCAATTCTTGATCTTTGCCAGGGAGCCTCAATTTCTCTATATAATTGCTCAGGAATTTTCAGATTCAGTCCAGTATTGGCCACTGTCTGCATCCCAGGTGGTAGGATTAATTCTCTTTTTACTCAGATTGGGATCCCTCGGTTTTCATTCAAACGTTTTGGTAGAGGGTAGATCTTCTTCCCAACTAGTTTATAACCAACGGGAAGGATGCCATCCTTATATATCTCATTTCTAAAGTTATTTCTCCAAGTGAGGAGGGTATTCCCCTTCCAATGATAGATCAATGGTAGCGTCTGGCCCAAGATTGTCATAGTATTCGCCTCAAAATCACACTTTACTCCATACTTCCACATGAAGTCAGTGCCAATGAGAATATCATAATTTTGATTAGGTAGAACAATTGCTGGCTCAGACACAACTAGAGATCCAAAAAGAAGAGGTAAGGCACTATAAGCCCCACAGGAGGTAGTAGGGTTGGGCCCAGTAGTACCATACTGCTTTTGATGTGCTATATCTGGCGAAATCTTTAGACGTTTTACCAATTTGGTGGACACAATATTGATTGGTGCACCACTAACAATAATAGCCCTTACTTCTACTCAGTTAACCAAAATGTCAGCATAAATACACTCATAATAGTGGGAAATGTTGTTTACTGAATGTATAGCGGCATCAGTTGCCAAATCCAGAGTGTGAATAATTTGGGCTGATATATCAGGAAATAATCCTTTATGGTAGTGATAGGAATTGAAACGTTAACGTCTTCCAAATTTGTCTTTAGCAATTCATCTTGATTGTCAGCATTTCAGGCCTTTTCCAAAAGTTGATGAGCATAAGGTCGGGCAACTTCTGATATAATTTCAGGATTAATTGCATTTGTTTTTGATGAGTTATAGTGTGGATATTCAGACCTGTGCTCCGCTTGGAAGAATCATGAACAGGTTCATCCACAAATAGGTCGGAGGTATCAATTTCATTAAACTTGTCTGGGGGAACTGGGCAATTTACAGATCTAGATTGTTCCTCATCTAGACCGCAGGGCCTTTTCCTGACTCCTCATAGGTATTGTCTTCCTGAACAATGTTCACCTGATTTTTTGGTTTCTTAGTCCAGCACTGGGCAGCATAGTGTCCAGTATTTCCACATCTGTTACAAGTAATGTGTGGGGCATTACTAGACCATTTTGGACCGTCGAGGTTTTTCCCCATTTGATTGGGGAAATCCTTTTTGGGCTCAGGATTTTTTTGCCAAATTTGAATTAAAAGGCTGTTGTTGTTTTACACTTCAATTTGGTGCATCAAAAGTGGAAGCCAATTCTTTCAGGTGCTCCACCATTTGAGAAGTAGTGCTACTACTGGTGAAGGTTGATGACATGATTTGGTGTAAATCCTGATAGGGTCAGAGTGCTGCCTTCATAGCAATGCAAGCATCAAAATCGCTCAGGTTATCAGCTCCCGTCAGGATTTGTGCTTCTTCATAAAAGCGGTCAGCAAATTCTCCTAAGGTTTCATCTTTTTGGAATTGTATTCCCATGAACTCCTGCTTTTGGTTAGCCATTCGTTCAGGGCTTCCAAATTCCTTCATTATTGCATTTTTTGCCTCATTATAGGACCAATTTTCCCCTCGCAAATGGGGTAATACCAAGTTTAGACAAGTGGTGTCTAAACAATTGATAACAGTAACAGCTTTTTGGCAATCACTGCAACCAAACATGGTCATTTCAAACAATCTGAAGAAAGCTGGGGCATTATCCCAATGAAAGGGTGGCAATTTTGGGGTGGGATGAAATTCCTCAGTTTCCACATGCTCAGTTGTAGGACTAGTAGTGTGGCTAGCCATTCTAGCACCAGTTGGTGTGTTGTTGGGGGTCATTGCTGAGATGGCGGCATAGGCACTTGGCATATTTTGAGTAGGCTGAATGCTCCCTATATTACTTTCATCTTCATATAGGTCCTGATCCCCAATCTCCGTTTCCACATGAATACAAATACACTTATGTTTTTCCCATTCTTGTACTTGTTTCTGGAGCTGACTATGTTTTTCCCATAATAAACGATTTTTTCCAGCCTTGGCTTGAAGTGCTACTTTGAGCAGGAGTAGCTCCTTCTCCAATTTGGAATATTGTTGCTCTAACTCAGATGTTTTTCCAAATAATTCATTATTAACTTCTGTGACAAGTTTGACATCTTCTTCCACCTTGAAAACACGATTCTCCATTTTGGGATAAATTGGCCTGAGCTGCTGACATTAGAGTGGTCTGATTCACACTCTCCAGCTCAGTCCATAATTGCTGAATCTCTCCCTGCACTGAAGACATGGTGGTACTTCTTGACAAGACTCAACTACGCCCCCTGTAGTGAGCACCAAGTGTAAACTTTTGGGATGTTTACTGCACAGGTTGGTCGTTGAGTAAAACTACAAACACTAGTTGTATGGTGACAACTAGTAGGTTGAGTCTTAAAAAATAAGTGGCAACAAATCCACTCTGGTAATGGTAATTGAGAAAAACAACTAGGGACTTATTTTCCCTTCAATATTTAATTTAGAAGTAAAATATAAAACTATATTGCAGTTGAATTCTGTTTTTATTAGAAAATGTTAGGGGTTTTTATAAGCAAAAGGAGGACAACTTTTCAGATAATTTTCTGAAAATCAACTGATTAGTCTCCCAAAACTTTTAACCCTTGGGATTAACTTCCAACGGTAGTAAATGTCTTCATTTTAATTAATCCCCAACAGTGTAACCATTTACGGATCAGCAACCATCCCCATGTGTTAGAGACTGTATACAGATAGTTTGGGGGCCATGTTACCTGATTACAACTACTAGCTACTGCCAAAACAAGCGTTAAAATGCTTCAGTAGCTTTGTTAAAACGACCCTAATAGTTCAGTGCCTAAGGTGTAACGATTTATTATAGCAATCTGACTATCAGCAATCATGCCCTCATAAAATTACTAGTTAACATTGTTAGGCATGATGCCCGACAAAATATTAATAAAACCAATCGTTAGATTATGTCCTTTAATTAATTTCAACTACTAATTTAGTTGGGGATGATCCCAACGAAATAGTAATCAGATCTCATCATTGGATTAGGTCTTTTGATTAATTACGATTAATAATTTAGTTGGCATGATGGCCAACAAAGTATTAATCAAAATAATCATCAGATTATGTCCTTTAATGAATTTCAACTACTAATTTAGTCAGGGATGATCCTCAACAAAATAGTAATCAGATCTCATCATTAGATTAGGTCTTTTGATTAATTATGACTAATAATTCAGTTGGGCGTGATGCCCAACAAAATATTAACCAAAATTAACTGTCAGATTTTATCCTTTAATTATTTATGATTAATAATTTAGTCAGCAACCATTGCCAAACAATTGGTTGCTTTAACAATTATCAATTTTTAATTAGCAAGTGAGATAGATAATGTGGTCAACCAAATTTTCAACACTTGCTTCACTGGCTTCTTGTGAAAATAATAAGGTGCATTCTTCTTCTTTTTCAGGGCCTCAGGGACCTGAATGGGGCCTCAGCCATCACCGCCTCTGGCAATTCGCTGCTCTCCCCAGGCTCTCCCTGAACCTTTCCTTCCTCCTCCACGTACTTGAACCTCTTTGAGATGTGCACTTGCTCCAAACCTGCTCGTCTCATTGCCTCACGCCCATGAAAACCACCTTGGAACTGCACCAACTCCCAGCGAGCCTGAGCCAAGGCCACCTGCCACTCCACCTGCAATGGCCAAGGCTACCTCTTTTCCAACATCATTGCAGGCCACACTGCCACCATTGCCAACAACAAATCAGCCTGCAAATTTTGAATGAACATGCGAGGAAGCTGAGACTCTGGCGCCTTGGCTGCTTTGGCCAGTGCCTGGAACACCTAATAATATTTCTCCACAGACTTCCTCCCCTGACTGCTCTGCAGCAACGCCAATAAGCTGAATCATGTGCCTCATATGGACACGCCGCTCGGTCAATCAAGTCCAAAAACTCCTCTGCTGAGCCAGGCAACCCCACCTGTTCCTCCAAATTTCACTTACTCAGTTTGAAAGCTTCACTGGCAAGGTCACCAAAACTTGGCTCAACTGTAAAGCAAATGAATTATCACCCCTTGAAGCCTTTGTCAATCACCCTTGGAACTGGCCCTGGACATACGTCTGATGGATCAGCTCCAACTCCTCTGAACTTAGCATTGATTGAATCTTTCCTCCGATCTTCACCGGTCCTATCACTTTCCCACCACTCCAGGAAACACACTCCAGCACCTGGTATACCTCATGAAGCAAAAACACTGCTAAAATATTACCATTAAAAGCGTCGCGGTATGTTGATACCACACAGGGAACATAACTGCTCTTGGCTCCTCTTTTGCCTGCCACCACAATGACAGGAAAGTAAATGAGTTCTGTTTAATGTAATGCACTGGCTCCTTCCAATGATCCACGAATGAATTGGGAAGTAGGGCCCAAGTCACTGACCAAAGGGCAGACAAGGTCCTTGAGACCATCTTCTTTTGTGTGTGCTACAGGCGCCGTGGATGAACACCCCTTGGAGGACAGTTGCGAGTAAGCTTACCCCAAGCAACATGCCCTGACTCCAAGACAAGGTGTATAGGGAGGCAATAGTCTTCCCAAACTCGCTCTCAAAGTCCACATTCTGTTTGTATAGGCCAAACATGGTCGCTGTTAGACTAAAATTTATCAATATAAACCTTGGAAGACAGTAATAAAAATAAGTAAAGCTTAAGAACGGCTTTATTGGATATATTTTAGGCAAGTTGATAGAAGATGGAACTAAAGAACCTCCCATTCTGAAGTCCCTTCCCTTATAGCTCTTTGCTGCAAGGGTAGATCAAGCTCATCCGTCATGATTTACACTACGTCTTTTGAAATATGCCATAAGCAAACCCCATCATTCTAGGCCGGATTGAATTCCGTGGTAGATGAGCCACCACACCCAAAAATCGTTCCATATCTGACTTGAATCCACCTTTAACCTATAACCCGTCCACTTCAAAGCCATTTGGTTTGACCCCAGGCCTGACGAAAGTTCTAACCACCGTTATTCCCCAGTCTCAGTCCCAACCTGGGGTCTAGCCAAGACAATGATCTCTCAACCCCTATCTTCCACACCAGCTTGCCCTGTCTTATCAAAGATCAGGGCAATGTGATGTTGAGGGAGAACCTCAACCGTCACATTTACCTACTGAAATTTAATTGAAATCACTCAAGGTGTACATTTATATTTTCTTCATTATATAATCAAAGGAGACTATATGATTTAAAAGATAAAAAAGAATTAAATCAGTATCTTGGAATGGGTTGACTAGTATTTGTTGCTTCTTAAACCCCAGTGACTTGCTATATAGTGAGACGGCTATATAAACTTTTTGTGCAAGTTCTGCTTTTCCGACTTTCTTACCATGGTGCCATAATTACTGGCTCCTGTTATCCTGGTGGTTAGGTTGCTGGCATCAACTTTATAAATATCGATCTGGAGTCCAACTTATTGAGTTTTGAGAACTTATGCCTATGTGGTGAGTCCCATCTCATTAATAATTTATCCTCAGCAAGAGCATAGCGATTTATCACTTCAGCACCCTCCCTCATTGAGCTAATATCTAAATTTTCCTCTGGGTTAATGCCTCATAAGGACATTTTCAATATAAAAAAACTAATCTTATTCCAACTCAATCTGAGTACCATATAGTTTTCATTTTTTGATGGATTTAATTGATATAGACTGCTGTTGTATCCATATACCAAAAAAGAAAAAAAAACTTCATAAGTTTGATTATAAAAGACATTCTCAAAAGATATAAATATCTCAGAAATCCTCCCTATTGCCACATCTATAAGCTTAACACAGAAAGATGTTAAACCTTACATCCTTATGTGGACTATGGGCATCTGAACAACATAAATGTGCTTGATCCATACCATCTACCCTTAAAGAAAATGCCATTTGAGTAATTGCAAAGTCTTGTATTTTTTTCTAAACTTGACCTTTTAAATGCTTTTAATTAAATAGAAGTAGCGGAAGCCCAATAGTGACTCACGTCAATCTGTATAAAGAGGGGTATATCTTATTTATATAACGCCATTTGGTCTCAAAATTGTACTTGCAATGTTCTGAAATATGATTGATGATGTCCTGGATGATCTGTACTTTTCCTGCGCTGTGGCCTTTATTGACAAAATCCTAGTAAATTCCCCTAATCATGAGCATCATGCAAAAGATCTTGATGCTGTACTGTTTGTCCTTCATAAGTGAATCAGCGCTTTTGCCCTTAAAATGTGAGTCCTTTAACAAGGAAATCACTTTTTCAGGGAACTTGGCTCTAAAAAATGGGTATTCAATACTCCATGTAAACTTGAAGCTACCCTCTTGCTCACCCCACAATACAAAACAACTTAGAAGCTTCATGGATACCGTTATTTTCCTTAAAAAGTTTTCCTCTGCGCTACACAGTGCATTCAAAAAGTTCTGGGACTAACGTCTTAAAGACACAACTTTACAAATAAATAAACTTTCTTTTATCATAATTTAACATACAACCTTTCCCTCTCTATACATATTTATATTGCTAAAACAATTGTTAAAAAAGGTATGCACATAGTTTTTATTTTGTATAACCATGTTTCAACCAGCTGTCACATTCTTCTTAATTGTCTCTACTTTATCAAAAGGATAAACCTTCAGTGCCACCTTCAGATTAGAGAACAGAAAGAAGTCAGACAGAGCCAAATCTGGTGAATAGGGCGGATAATAATAATCTGAAGGTGGCACTGAAGGTTCATCATTTTGATAAAGTAGAGACAATTCAGAAGAATGTGACAGCTGGTTTAAACATGGTTATACAAAATAAAAACTATGTGCATACCTTTTAACAATTTTTAGCAATATAAATATGTATAGAGAGGGAAAGGTTGTATGTTAAATTATGATAAAAGAAAGTTTATTTATTTGTAAATTTGTGTCTTTAAAACGTTGGTCCCAGAACTTTTTAAATACACTAAGTATCTCAAATGGCTGCACCCCACACCCCTTGATGGTAAAAACATACCATTCAAGTGGATGGAAGCCTTCTAACAGATGTTTAGTGCCATTAAGGAGGTAATTGTTTCCCACCCATACTCAAGCATACCAGAACATCTAAACCCTTTATTGGGGCGTGTGATGCATCTGTTGCAGCTGTGGGGGCTATCTTACTCTAGGACCAGGATGGATAGAGCACCATGTTAGTTACTTCTCATACAAGTTCTCCTCCTCCGAGCAATCATGGTCAGTCTATGATATAGAATTTGCTGTGGTGATATAAATGCTCACACATTGGTGGTATCTCTTTTTAAGTCCAACACAAATCTGTTCTCAAAATGGACCATCATCCCTCATGTATATAGAAGCCGCAAAATTGGCTTATTGTTAGGCTTGGACTAATTGCAATATCTGCAGTTTCAACTTGAAATTTACGTTTGTAAAGGCAGCCTGAATGTCTTTCCTGATATGATGAGTCACAACCCCTCCTTAAGCCCCACTGAGGAGGAGTCTCAAGAACTTACTATGGTCATCCTGCACTCTCAAAAGCTAGCTATTTTCCCTTGCATTCCCATTGTAGAGTAACTCCTACTGTACCTTTAGTTTCCCATGCATTGGCTTCCCAAACAGCTTTTTAACAGGCTAGAACTATTTGGGCATCAAAAAACCTCACTGCACAAGAGAACTCACTATACCCTGAAGGATGGGATGATTTTGTTCATAAACAGGGTTTAATAACCTCCCCTGCTTTAAAATGATATTATAGAACATCATGACCCACCACTGATGGGTCATACAGGAATCAAAAAATGTTCAAATCTTGTGAAGAGGTAATTTAATTGTATTGGTATATCTAACAATATGCCCACTTAGATAGCAAACTGTGTTACTTGTTCCCATGCTAAATCAGACAGGTCAGTAAGGAACGGTATGCTACACCCACTATACAGGGGTTTACATGCTAATTTGCATTCATAACATGTTAATTCATATATATTTCATTGATTATCTTATTCATTACAGGCCAATTCATATGATTCATTGATTTTTGCATTCATTAAAACTATAAAAAATATAAGAAATGCCTTGTAATGGATGCAAAAATCAATGAAAAATCTATGAATTTCTTGTAATATATGCAAAAATCATTGAAAAATATACAATTTGACCTGGAAACCCCTGTAACAGGAAAAAAGCCTTGCACCTCCATATATGTTGACTTTATTATATAACTCCCCGCGTTCCAATAAATTTGACGTAATAATTCTTGTGGTGGATTGGTTAACTCAAATTACCATTTATGTTTCCTACCATTTTTGTAATTTCCTCAGAAGAGTAACCAGACTCTTCATTACATATGTCTTTTCTATATTTGGCCTACCATTAGAAGTATTAAGTGATTGGGGTCCCCAATTATGGGTTGCTATGTTAGCATTTTAAAGCTTAAGCCATGTCATTGTCAGAATTTTAATTTGATAGATTCCTCCAATGATTGATCAATATTTAAGAGAAAATGACCAATCCTGGTGGAATGACTCATCAACTGAATTTTTAAATTTTTAAATTTAAAATTTTATTTGAGGTAAGCTGACCAGGGATGGACATTACCAATACAAAACCAAAAGATCAATCTGAAAACACAAACCAAACGCCCTAAATGAGTGGTGAGACAACAAAACAAAAGGAAAATTAACCTACCAGGTGTAGCAGCCGTGAACTGCTTATCCCACCATGGCGGAGGGGGAGAGGGGATCATGTGAATTATCAATCTCATCTTCAGCATTGAAGAGGCGGATCAAAGCTGAGAGCAAGGGGGTTGGGGCATCCGCAGGATGTGGGTTGAGGTGAAATGGATAATTGTTAAGATCTCTAGTAATGATCTGGGCCTGGAGCAAAGCCCCAGGAATTTGGCAACATGGTGTTCATCCTGTATGCATGCATCAGGAATCTGGGAAAATTTCATGATATTGGCTCTGGTAATTCGTGAGGTGGGGAAAAATTCTGCAAGTGCAACAACATTCTTGACAGCAGAAATGGCAGTTTCTCTTAATTGTTTAATTTCCAATTTTGCAACCTCAGGGAAATTGGCTGGGAAATTGGTTAAATGTAGCCCTTCTTTAAATTCAGCGATTGAGAGTGACATGGCTTTGTGGAGATGGCAGCTATCAGGAGAGGCCACTGCAGCCTCAGCAAGTTGATGGTCACTCAGGAAAGGGGTAGCGGTGAGTTTGGGGACATATTTCTTGAGTGGGAATGGGGCATCAAAATCTGAAGGTAATACAGTTTCAAATTAATTGGAAAGTCAGGAGGTGGGACAATTTTCCCAGATTTGGTTATTTCATCCAATAGATCTCAGGTATTTTGGTTGAGTATGATTGATTTGGAGAGATGTGGCTTTGGTTGAGTAAGTTTTGGGGCAGGAAATTGGTTGGACTGAATTTGAATTCAAACCTGCTCCTGATTGGGTAGATTGTTGGAAATTAAGCCAGCTTGGGCTTTGGTTGCAAAGGTTTTCTAATATGTTGAGCGCTCAGCTGGCGGGGGTGAGGGCAGCCAAAATCCCCACTCAAATGCTGTTTATGTGGCCTCACATGTGGGCTTGGCAGTTTCTGCATTTTTTGAATTGTAGCAACAGACTTTTTTGGAATGATCCAACTCATGGCAGAGGGTGCAAAGTGTGCGGCTGTTGTCAATATGAGACCAAAAGAAGTGATCTGGTGCAGATGGGATATAGGCACGTGGTGGGGTGTCTGGGCTATGGTTGGCTGGTGGGGGTAATGGTGGCCATTGCCCATGGTGCCGCTAACTGCTCAGCACCGCTTGGGACCAGGAAGTGGAGGATGAGTTCTGTACCATATTTGGACAGCCCCATCATCAATTCTTCATAGAGGGTTTGAGGGGGAAGGTGCAAAGGAAGGTTTGCAAAGGTCACCACCAATGTGGTATGACTGGGGAGGTGTGTATGGGTGGTGGTAATGGGTGTGTTTTTATAAATCAATGGCGTAGCTGCTGCAGCAGCTGCATCTACTTCAGTGGAAAAGCCAATATCAAAATAGCCCTTGTAAGGGCGGAAGTCAATAAACCCAGCTGGTGCAAACGTGGCCGTTGCCAGCTCAATTATTGCTTTGTCGGCATATGGGAAGAGATGCCTATATTTGACATGGAGGAAAAAGCAAATATTGGATCAGGGTAGGGCTAGGGGGTGGGGGCGGGTTGGGTGGACTCGTGCTAAGTGTAATAATAAGTCTCTTGGAGGGAAAAATCGGCCTGATGCATTAGGCGGACTGGATGAACCAGTTCACACACATTTTCCTGATAGGTGGAAAACGCTAGCAGGTGAAGCGTCGCTGCCCCACACTAAGTCAGCAGGTGGCGGATCCGCTGACATAAATGTAAAACTGATGCGGTGTAGGTGGTGATGGAAAATTAACAGTTACTTTTAATAAAATTGCTGGAAAGTGATGTCGAGTGGAAAGAAAAGTTCTATTGGCTCATCAACTGAAAAATCTTGGTTATTTAGGTGATTGCTTAGCAGTTGCTCCCAAAATTGTGTTGAGCCAAATCGGTATTCCACCAAGTTGGATTGTTAAGATTGGTTGGGGCCAATTACTGACCCTGAATTAGTATACATATCACTGGTGACTAGTAGCTGAGGATGATCATTTGTATTAATGTATTATATGCCAGCAGAAGCCAATGACTACAGGTTTGAGGCGGCCAAGATTGTTTCTGGCGCCTAATATTAATAATTATCTGTGAAAGTCAAAACTGAGCTGTTACCTGAGAAAGGCAAAACTCCAAATGATTAACTAGGAGAGTCAAAAACGAGTTGTTAGTGAGAAGCTGAGTTATCCTGAGTTCACCTAATAAACTAAAGTGGTTTCTGTTGCATATTAATTAGTCAACCCAAAGGTTGAAACGAAATCAATAATAATTCAAGTAATCAATTATATGGCTCACCAGCGACTAAAGGCTGAGGAAGAGCCAAAACTAATAGTATGGACATTGGGAGAGATGGGGCAAGAGGGTTGACGCCAGGGAAGAGAGAAGTGCAGTGGAAGGAGGTGAGAGTGGTTGGCTGGCTGTTCCAGTAAAGAGCGATAGGTCAGTGAGGGGTGCAGTAGCCCAAAGTGAGTATAAATACCTGGCACTTCCTCTTCAATAAACATCTCATTTTGCCTATTCTCCCTACTAATATAAGTTTATGTTTATTCTTGTTGGTTGGGGTTTAGGCTGGGGAATCCACAAATGGCGCAGGTGAAATGCCTAGGGGTCAGCTGGCGCTGCTGGCCCCATGGCCTAAAGTGAAACGGCAAGGGACAGCCATTTTACAAACTGGTTGACCTGCCAACTAGCAGAGCCCACTATCGCTGGAAAAGTAAATTTTTCGAAAGTCATTCTAACGCCTATCATCCATATACTGATGGGCAGATGAAAAGGCTTAAACATATAAAAGTAAGTAGCTTTGCATCTATGCCTCCACTACTCAAAATCATTGTGCTGTTGATCTACCTTGGCGCAGCTCACTTATAACAGCGAAACTCATTCTTTTACTGGCTTCTCCCCATGTGAAGTTACTTTAGAGTACTCCCTCCTTTAAAGTTGGCCCTCGCCTTTGCTAAGAATTCCTGACAGCTAAGCATGCTTGCTTTAAATTAGTAATATCTTGATATTGGTTTGCAAGCATATATAAAAGGCTATCAATGACAACAATAAGTTTGCGAATTGCAAACAGCTTCATGCTTTGAGTTCAAGGAAGGCTCATTGGTCATGTTGGATATGTATCACAGGATAATGAAAGTCCCTCTAAAGTAATTTGCAAGTATGTTTTGGTCCCCATGTGGGTGAAGAAAGATTTTTTAAAGGGGTCTTTCCATTTGATTCTACCTCATTATTGGAAGCAGCTTAACTTTTTTAATTATTTCCAAATTTCCCCTTTTAAAGGTGAATGGCCTCCACTCCTAAGCCAGTGCTGGTGGAAGACTCTAAGGAGGTTTTGGTTAAAGCTTTCTGTCTTTTGGAAATCATGTCACTCAGTTAAGTACTTAGTTGACAGGTATGTTTCTCTTTGTATGAGAGTAGTGAGAGATGGACTAAGATGCACCAACTGCAAGGAGATGGTGGGAGCGTTGTTTGAATTCTACTACATGGACTCCCATCCCCCCAAATTTTGCAGATATTGTTGCTATCAAGCTAACCAAAATTGCACAATATTAAATCACTTGAACAGGTTCCCATTGGAAGAGCACCTCGTTTTCAAAAAAGAAAGGATAATGTAAGACCTAGAGCTATCCCCTATGCCTGGATAGAATAGATTACTCTCACAGAACCAAGTAGGGGCCTAAGAAGGTGGCTGTACATATCGTCAGCAAGGGCGATTTAGCCATTTAGTGGACAAGCAATGTGTTACAGATTACTTTCTTAAGGGTTTCTATCCATCAAGTCCTTCCCACTACCATAAGATTTTGGAAAGGATTGGGGTTGTGCAAGGAGGTGGTGTATACTAGAAGCCATTACCAGCCTTCATTTTGCCTTGCTCTCAGATGCCATATGCATCAAAAAGGGGTTCAAGTCCCTTGGAAGTGCGTAAGCCAAATCTCTAATGCAAACAGTAGATTACATTTAGTTTGGCTTGGTATATACCTTTAAGCATTCTGAATCACCTGATGGTCAGTGAACCTATTTCCAATGAGTTTGGATGTGCCAACCCCATTTAATTAAAATGGTAATGTCCCTACCATCTCTTCCTTTGGGCATTTGTAAGTCCCGGGGAACGTCCCATGTGCGTAGATCAGGCTCTCTTCCCATTTCTGAGTAAAAAGGTTCTGAAGAGGGTGGCTGTACCCCTCATTACCCAGGGTGACCTCTCCCACATGGTATATGAGCGCTTGGTAAAAGCTCTCCCTCTTCAGATCCCTCTCCCAGTGCCCATGCTCACCTCAGCTGAACTTATTGGATCAGGGAAATATGCACTAAAATCACTGAATTGAAGTCAATTAGTCTGAAAATGATTAAACAAGCCTGATGATTGGAATCCACATAGTCAAAAAGGGATGAAGATTAAATTATTAGCTGAAATTGCCAACAGTTTCAATTTGTCCAGCAGGGCGATCAACAAAACTAACCCCCCTCAAAATCGTTGGGGATGATCTCTGATGTGCAGGTAGTAGCATCAGACACCACTGACAATAGTTTGAAGCTCACATCTGGCAAATAAGGAGTTTCAGCTGATGCAACGCCTTTGACCTAATGAATGGCCCAGCAACTGGGAACAGGCAGGTTGGGCATCCCAAACCCGTTTCCAACCAATTGGGACCGCCCCTACATGGGGTGGCCCTGGGGGATTCCTGTTGCTCATCAGGCCAGATGCTGTTATGCCAACTGTCAGAAATGCAGTTGAGCCTTGGTTTGGGCATTCAAGGTTGAACTGACAGTGACTCAGCCTGCTGATAAATTCTTGATGTCAGTTCCCATTGAGCTTATCTGCCCCCATCCCTGAATAATTCGCCGGTTAGGTCAAACTTGAGGGACCTGATCCCTGCTTGTTCCCACATCAATTGACCACTATTTAATCACTTGCATTGCACTGAGAAAATTGTTGGTCAATTTTTTCACTTTCCTTTAAATAAAATTTTCCGCTAAAAACTATCAATTTTTAGAATTATTAATATCCTTCTGGCTGTATTCCTGATGGCTTTACTCTGGTAGCCTGTCAGTCCCTATACCGGATGGGCCTTACCAGTACTGATGGTTACTATGGCCCCCACCATTGACAACTGGATTCAGCATGCCAGATACTTCTGGCAATTCAACCCCATTATTTCAAATATCCGCCATCAATATACTGGGATCATGTGGCCTTACATCCACCATTTCCAAGCAAGGATCCGCCCCCTTGTCTCCTCAGTTGTATTGAACCCACCCCCGGTGACCTTGTAGAAACTATACCTGTGGTGCCATCCCCTGCAGCAAGACCCCCAGTGTCTGGGTTTGTCTCCATTTGGTTCGTTTTCAGGTTGCTATTCACAATTGCCCTACACCAACGATTTATCATCTCCCAATTCATGGCTCCATATAACGTTATACGTGTGACAATGCCTCTGGCATTCTGGCTTGCTTTTTGGGTGCTTACACATCCCAACTGGAAAGCTGGTCTAAACTTCTTTTGCCGTTTTCATGACAGCATTCCCCACATGTTCCACCAGACAGATTGCTGCCATCTGTCAAGTTGTGGAAGATTGTAAAAAAGCAAAAGGTTTTGTTGGTGACAATCTGAGCAAGCGTGGAGTAATCTGATCCGCCTACTCAGATTAGCAACCTCCAATTTTACATAGTTTTTCAATCCATCATCATTCAGCTATTTTAAATTATTTGGTCATTATGCACACCTTTGTAATCCACAATTAGGTTTATTGGACAGCAGACCCAACAGATTTTGCTGTTGGTCTATTCTTTACACTTTCTTTATCTTAAATTAAAAAAATTAAAAGTGGATCAATTTTTCTTTAATAAATCTGTAGTTTTTACCATTAGCTGTCATGGATTGTGATAATTAAGATAAGAATAGTCTTCCAGTCCATGTGTGTGACAACCATAGAAAAACCAAGAATGTCAGTGGCATAGCAGACCTAATGACCAGTAAGAGGGATGCCCTAGGATTATTATAAGAATAGTAAAAAGCTAAAATGTACCAAAAGCCCCCATAGCAAACCAAATGGCTGATATGGGGGCAACTACGGGTCTTTCTAGGAAAACTCCAAGGGTTGGAGAGCATGGATGATGACAATCCTCTTAGTTTGGCAGTTGCTGGCCTTTAATATTTATACTAAAGTTCTACAATCTCTTCTTTATACAGTTGTAGCCATTAGGTTCATTTAGAGGTGTCACTTCACAAATATGTTGAATAATCACAATTCAGAATATATTGCTTGATTAGTGTACAGGTGAGCCCAATGATCATTCCACAGCTGTTGTGTGGATCAAACTGCCATGAGGAGTTTGCAAGGGTTTCAGAGCATCAGGTTAGTTTGTTTAGATAAACGTGGGTAGATTGACCTGAAGATAGATGTTCCATATGATTTAACAACTGGAATCTTTAATAATTCAGGTAGACAGGCACTCTTTGCTCAGAAATTTTGTACCAAAACGGTGGGGTCTAAGCCCTCTTGTTATCTAGATCATGCAACCCAGTATTGGGTCAGCGGTACAGATCTGGTAGTTTAAGATGGTCTCTGTGATCAATTGAATGGAAAGCTCTTTGTTAGCCAGATTGTACTGAGCCAGTGGTGGATCAGCAGAGTGAAACTGGAAGAATGAAATGACCTTCTAGAACAGCAGATGAGTAGTTAATTTGAGAGTATAACTCCTTACAGCTTCAGCTATTCTCAGCAAGCTTCTGGATCAGTGGATCAGATTATCCACTAAATAATCATTGAAGCTAGAATACTGATAGAGGTGTGATTTACCAGATAAAAGAGAAAGGGTTTAATTTTAATAAATGTCAGCGTCCACATTGAGTAAATGGGAAGAAACAGGGCTTATTAAAGTAAGGCTCAAAATTGAGAAATGAACTGACAACAGAACCTATGAGGGGCTGTTATCTTTATACATAGGGGAGAGAATGGAATTGGAGGGTACCTTCAATTTGGCCTGGTTTGAGAACTCTCTTAATCAGTTTTTTTGGTTGTGTCAGGTTAAACAGCATGAGTTTGAGGAGTTACTTGTAAAATCCATACAAGATTTTATAGAATTTTTTACATTGATATCTTAGAATAGTAGCAGAGGCACTTTGTTCAAACCAAACTTGAGTAAATTTTTCTAGATTATATGTTTAGCATATTCTGCTTCCTGTGACATCTATTCAACCAATCTATTTTATAACAAAAAACTTTTGGGGGTAAACTTTTGACTCAAGATCATTGATCCATGACCTGTAACTTTATAATTGATGACCTGAACTGCTTTTCTGATTTGGTAAGTATTTTCCAAGTTCCAAGGTTAGTATTATTGGTGTCAGAGGGTTTGTGGGATAATAGAATCTAGATGGGATAAATCTGGGGGTCTTGCTGGTTGCCCCTGATCTAAGATGCCTCCCTAAAGATCCCCTTAATCTTTTTCACAAGGGTAAAGTTGAGGAGGTGGTATAGTAGGGGGATCCCTGGGGACTAAAGCAGTAAACCACCTCTCATCACCATATAGCTAAATAACTCAGTTGTACCAAAGGCTCTACTGGTGACTTTGGTCCCCGCTTGCACCTATAAAGGAACTTTTTGCTGTCTAGCCCAAGAGGGTGGGTTTCTAGACTTATATTAGCCATTCTTCCCAGCCTTTGAAAAATCTGAAATTTTGTGACAATTCTTATCCCCAACAATTATGTGTTACCTTGGTAGGATTTACCTATAGTATTTCTGATTATCCTTTTAAGTATTAACTCATCCATATTGACAGGCCTTTCTTAGTTTTCTCTTATAGTTTCACAACACCAGGAGTGTATTAGAATCAGAAGGCAAACTAAGGAGTCTATAACTTACTTAGCTTATTAGACCATATAGTTATTGATATTTTGATATAGAATAAGTTGAAGCTTGATTTTGCAGTTGATATGACTTAACTATACATGTTATGTAGGTAATTTGATAACCATCACTATATCATACTTTATTTCAACCGTTGATGGTAAATATAAATTAGGTATGGAATACAAAACTCATAAACTTTGGTCTTGTTAATAATCATAGTTCAATTTTATAAAAGTCATAGTGAAGGAGTAGTAAGATAATGGTTTCAAAGTAACAACGTCTAATGGTCAAAACCAACAATTTTTGCCATATAGCAATCAAGAGAGGAGTTTAGCTGGCTTCTATGAGACAAATATCATATGGGGTTTGTCCCATAATATAGATAATAGGTGGGAGATGGTTTGTAAAGCTCCCTTGCCCTATACCAAATCTCTTGATGCACATTAAATTTAAGGCTTAAATACTACAGAAAACTTGACAACCAACGCTGTAATTTAACCTACTAAATAAGTTTAGTTTAATAAAGTCAGGTTTACCCTATATATCATATTTAACTAATGTTTAATCTGGCTAACGCACAATTTATCATGGTTTAAAATAAGCGTGTTATAACTATCTAGTACTAAAAAAAAATAAGCGTGTTATACATTTTCTCTCTCGTAGCAATCACTTTTGCAACTTATTCAATTCAAGTCTGAATTTAGTTTGATAATCTCACAGAGGAGATTAGTCTGCACCCATGTCAGGGATCAGTTGGGCAAGTAAGGTAAGAGGCACAGGTGGTAGGCCCGCAACCTCCAATGTTTGAAAATGCCCCAGAGAAACTGGCAGATTAGATAAAAATAAAAAACCGGCGGTTACTATTTCCCCAGAAATCCTCACTTGGCAGGCGCGATGTAACCAGTACATTAACATGCCGCACTCTCAACCACTCTTGTTGGTGGAATACAGAGTCTGGGTGTTCCTGGATATCCAACAAACAGCTTTGTGGGAAAAATTTTGTGGGGATGTGCACACTTATTTCCTGACCGCAGTATATGTCGCACCTCACTCCATGTCACGTGGTTAGCTAGATCTTAGTTTCAAAAACAAGGTGGCAGCAGATGAAGCTGCTGCAGTGTGCATAGTGATTGACCTCCCTGAAGGGCAGTGGGTCATCAAAACCAAGCACACCAGATGGACAAAATCCAACCAAATTTTCCTCACATTTGACTATTTGCCCACTACAGTCAAGCGTGCCATTCTGGAGCAGCATCTGAAGGCTGGTCTCACCATATATGGCGAAATACAATCCTTTGAGGTGCAACGCTTTATGCTGATGCCACACCTGTGCACCGGCAAAGCCATTGCAGTTCTGACTCCAACCAAGGAGATTGCGAAGGACCTAACCCAGATCCCACACTCCACTTATATTAATATTGAAGGGCATACCACCCACCCTTTCCAGGTAACCGTAGACAGCGCACCCCCCATCTGCACCCACTGTGACGCATTTGGCCATAAGGCACACGCATGCCCCACCAAGGAGGGCATCACATTCCAAGAGCACCCCTCAGCAGCCATGACCAATGGGGAGGCTCACTATGAACCAACCACCAGTACCAAAGAGGCCTTCCCGTGGGGAGCACAAGGCTGCTACTTACTAGTAAAGCCTGTCTCCCCCAAGAGTGAAAGAAGGCCAAACAGGCCCGCAGGGCCGCAGCCAAGAAGCGGCCAAGGTCGCCTCCGCCATCCCACACTCCCAACGCCAGGAGGACATTGAAACCTTCACATTGGAAGCAACTTGGGAATCCCTCAACCAATCAGATTGGGAAGCCCAAGCTGATTGGGACACCCAATCTGAGGATCTGATGGGTGACTTGATCTTACTCAACCTTTGCAACCAAGCCCCAATTGGAACTGATTTGGTCTCCAACCTACCTGAAAAAAAGTTTTGACCCAAACATTGGTGCACCGAACTCATCCACGCTGAAAAAATTTGTTCAACAGTGGGGAAACAAAAAGTGAAGGCAAAAGCCAACGCGAACCTGTCTGCTAAACTAACAAATCTTCCAATAGCATTGCTGCAAACACCCGCGCTGCTGTGAAGGCCCGTGGGGATCCAAAGAGGCTGGTGGGCTCAGGTGCCCACCCCCTTGCACCTAAGGTGTGATGGGGAAAGCCTTCACTTTAGGGATGTTAAATATCGCCGGACTCAAGGCCTCGCCATCCCAGGCTAGGAAACTGAGTTTTTTACAAAATTTACCTGTGGACATCCTGGCCATCCAGGAGTCCCACTGTCTGTGAGGTTCCGAGGACGCTTGGCAAACCATGCTCCTCCCTTCCCTATCCTTCTGGTCTGAGCACTGTGGGGTGCTTGTTCAGAAAAACAATTTTTTTAAATTTTTATCATCTGAATCCTTCCTCAATGGCTGAGTCCTCGTTGTCACATTTTTGTGGGCCAACGTGGTGCACGCTATCATCAACATCTATGCCCTGACCTGTGCATGAGAGCATCAGGAATTTTTCTCGTCAGTCAAATCCCTTCCATTACCCCTGACCCTTTCATAGTTGGTGACATGAACTGTTGGTCAAACACATCCACAGATCATTGGCCTTCCTCATCCCACACCCCCAGGGTCATGTAGAACTTTGCATTCTAAAGGCCACCCTTGGGTTGCTAGATGTGCTGCCACAGCAAGCTCTGCTGCTCAAGAACATGATGCGCCCCCACATCCATAACGGCCAATTAAGGTCCATGTCCTGCATTGACCTTATCCTCACGCCGGTGAAATTTTGATCCCATATTTCCCACTTCTACACATCAAAAATCGATTTCTCCAACCACTGGCTGGTCTTGATAACCTACCACTTACCCATCACAATGGCTAGGGCTCTGCATTGGTGCAAACTCCGCCCACCTGAACTCGCATCACCAGGATTTTCCACTTGGGTGGAATCAGCAACTTTGGCAAAAGAGTTTATTACACCATTTTGCGTGGACCCAATTTCTACATGGTCAGCCTTCAAAGCGGATACCATCTGCCACGCATGCCACCTCTCCTCCTGATGCTCACGAGCTACATCAGCCATCATATTGCGCGCTCTGGCAGAGTTGGCACACCTGGATTCCAACATCCCAGCCATAGGCTACAGCCCAGCTTGGGGCCAGAAGTGGGCAGAAGCAGCCGCCCACCTCAACGCGCTTGAAAGGCAACACAAACATGGGTTTGTGTTCAGTACAGAGCCAAACACATTACAGAGGGCAGCACGTGCTCCACTTATTTTTTGGAAAATTCTTTGCACTGCGCTAGAGCGTGTCCTGCACACAGGTGCAGAGGTCAGATGATTCCATCACGGATAATCCAGCTGAAGTGGCGATCAAAATACAAAAGTATTACTCCAAGTTGTACTGATCTGATCCAATTCAACCGGCTGAAATGGTGAATTTTCTTGATAGCACTCACATCTGCTCCATTTCCTGTTATCTGGAGTTAATGAATTTGATTACTCTGGCCAAACTCTGGTCCACCGTCCGTGGTGCACCAAAATGGAGATTCCCAGGCCCTGATGGCCTTCCATATGAGTTCTATAAGAAGTAATTCATATATATATCCCCACTGCTGCTTGCCTCCCTTAACCAGAGCCTTCTGGATATGCACCTTCTACCAGGAGGGCAAGAGGCCTTCACCATCACACTCTTCAAGAAAGGGGATAAGCTAGACCTAGCCAACTGGCACCCCATTTATTTACCTAACACAGATACAAAAATTTTAACTAAAATCATGGCTAACCGTCTAGGGGTTGTAGCCTCTACCACCATCTCCACAGAACAATTTGGTTTCATACCCAGAAGGTTGATTTGGGACAATGTACACTCTGTGGCTAATGCATGCCAGTCCACAGCCTCTGGGGCACTAGTACTCTTGGACCAACAGAAGGCATATGATAGAGTAAACTGGGAATACCTCAGGGCCTGCCTCCACCAATTCCGCTTACCCCCTCACTTCATCAGCTGGGTGATGATTTTTATGGAATCTGAAACAATGGCAGTGTGTGGCCCAGGCTTCCTCATGGAAGTAATCCACCCTCAAAGGGGCCTACGCCAAGGGAACCCCCTTAGCCCACTCTTATATAACTTCAGCCTTGACCCACTACTTTGAAACATGAATGTCCGCCTCACTGGGGTCCATGCACCAGGTCAAGCCCTTTTCAAGATGATGGCATTTGAAGATGATTGTGTGGTTGAGGTGTCTAATAATCAAGATGCACGCGCGCTTGAAGCTCTCATCCAGGAGTATTCCCGGGTAAGCAACGCGGCACTGAACGCTTCCAAAACCAAAATCATCCTCCTTGGTCAGTTTCAGAACTGCTGGGCCCCAGCGACCAATGTTCAGCCTGGCTCATCTGCTCACACACATGCTCGCCTTCCCTGCTCACCCCACACCACCCCACTTGTGCTCCCCTTCATGTCACGTTCTACCATAGGGCCTGTCCACCATCTGGGCATGTGGGTGGAGGCAGGCAGGTATGCCTCAGCAGTAATGGAAAGTCATATTCTAGACAATGTGATAAAGTGCATTGCCTCCCTCAGAGCCCACCCTACTTCCCTTACTGGCAGGGTTGTTTTAGCCAACTCTACGCTCCTCTCCAAAGTCTGGTTTGGAGCCCGCACCATTGCCTTCTCCCTGGGTTTCTTCAAATCTATGTATGCCCTTCTATAAGTGTGGCTCTGGTCAGGCTGCCCACTGCCAGTGTGGCTTGAGGTCATATTTGGCCCTCATCATCATGGTGGCATGGGCCTGCTTGACTTTAAAGCCCATGCTGCCAAGATCCTGGGCATCTGGATTGTGGCCATCACCCCTATGCTCACCTCCTAACACTGGTCCTATGCGGCCTGCTCCAACTTCTCCTGCACCCTAGGCCTTAACAATCCATCAAACCCTCACTTCTTGATGAAATATCTGGCTTCCCACCCATTGGCCACAGGTCCTCATGGTACTAAACCCCACATAAATGAATCCTCCTCTCCATGCAGAGCGCATAGTGGAGAATCCATATTTGTGGACACACAACCCAGAGAGGCTGCCCCTCTCCTCAGTTCATACAGGAGGTACAGGGGCTACCCATTCAAGATGGCTTGATCCCCACACGGCTACATGTCCTATCCAGGGTGGACTACTTGGACATGATGGACATCCCTTATTCCCTTGAGACCCAGAAGACTATTTGGAAATACGCACACCACCCTCTGTTGCAGCCTCATATCCATTCCCATGTGTGGTGCTGCCTGAGGTGAGTGTACCATATGGCTGAGCACTCTGATGCTTTACACTCATCCTGTGTCATGTGTGGCCAGTATGGAATGCTGTTCCACCACCTGGAGAAGTGCCCCACCTCTAAAGTGATATGGCGTGAAGTGCAACGTCTGCTTTGCCAGGATCAGACACATCTCTTCAGTTTATCTCAGGATATGTTTGCTTTATCTATGGTCTCACCTCTCCCACCCTCCCTCCATGCTCTGGTGGTTGCAATCACCATGTGGACTATCCACACAATTGTATTGGATGCCATCACAGGCTCCACCCCCACCCTCCCAGAAGCTGTACACAGATTCCAGTCCTTTTTGTTGGACCACTTTCAAGCATGGATGTTTGGGTACCTCCCACCACATCACCATCAGTTGGTCTCCTCCTGGTTCCAGTTTGGTTCATCAACTTGGACCCCTTCCTCCACATGTGTTCAATTGTGGTTACGGCCCCTTTACACGTTCCCCCTCCTCCCCATAGTGGCATTCCCACTGGCAACAGGAGATAGCATCACTTCTCTGGGGTGCCTTCCCTGTTACTAAGTTTCATTTTCTTTCATGTTTACTTTCAGAAGTGTCCGTCCCCTGGTCAGCCTTCCCCACAATAAATTCAAAATAAGTGTGTTATAAAATTATTTTGAAATAGTTATAATTTTGTACAAAGCTGATTTGTGATGCTAGTCAAATTATTTGAAATTGGTTTATGGTAGCATGAAACTTCAATATTACAGAATTCACTTTTGATTAAGATCGCTTTTAGTACTTGGCATCAAAGAGGTAATTGATATGGTAATCTGATGCAGGTATAAACTTAATATAGAACTATAGCAATAGTCTTATTTTAATCAAGATCTATGGACGATGATTATAATCGCGGTAGTCTATACTATAGATGCTTTTCATTTAAAGTTAATCGAGAGATAACTATTTCTCCAACGTCGATATTTTATTTGGTCAAGGTATCCACTGTATTACAGCATAGATTCAAGCCCGAAAGTGAGCTTAACTTGGTGCCTGTCACCATGCTTAAACTTTCAGAAGTCTAGATTTTCATATAGTTCTCACGTTGAGTACTACTTTAAAACTCTGAGACTATTATAGGTGCGTAAAGTTGTTAAGATACCACCGTAAATCTATCAAGCTATAAAAATCTTATAGAAATTAGTTAAAGGAAACTCTTCAATCTAGCAATCAATAGGTATGAAGCTGAGCTAATCAATTATACTATAAGGAGCTTGATCCTCTAGATATGGATGGCGTAATCTTTATAATAGGGTCAATTTATAATTTTAACTAAAGCTTACGACTTTAAACCATATAGACTCATTAATATGTAGATGCAGTAAAATTGTATAATGTGTATAAAAGTTAGATATCTATAGAATATTATGAGCTCAAACTGAGTTATATCAAGGTAAATCTTTTATCTATGACACATATTTATAACTATTTGATCATGTATAATAAAAACTACTGATTTTAATAACTATAAACAGTCTCCAATTTAAGCTCTCCAAATGATAAACTACCTTTGGAAGAATATCTGGGATCTGATATTAACGTTAATAGTTAGATAAAAGATATAAATATATTACATCAATATTTTATATAAAGATATATAATTGGTTGAAGTCAAGAAACCTGGCTATAAACTAAGCTCACTTCAGCTAAGCAAAAGGTATGATGTTATAATAGGTCAGTGATTCGAGTTAGTCAGTGAAGAGGATGGGGAAGGGAAGCTTTCCTCTTTGCCAATATAGAAGCCATGAGTATAAAATAACTTTGGCCGATAAGAGGGATCCTGTTCCATGACGCTTGGCAATTAAAGCGGAAGAGTAACTTACCTCGAATTTTTAAACTTCTCAACCAAAGCGAGCTTGCCCTGAACGCGGGCATAGGCCAAATCACACAACTTTTCTGAATTGAAGTGGGGCCACAGTTTTCCAACGTAGTTTAGGATAAAGTCCAAGATTGCCCTAGTTGTTAGGATGTGGTTAGGGGATACCTGACATCAACGAAATTGATGAAGGCATAGCCAACGTTGCATCGATTTCTGAAATCGATACGAAGGTACAGAAAATCGAATTGCCCAAAATGGGTAGTATTGAGAAGCTCCAGCAGCAACTTCTGGGTATATTTGTTGGGGATGTTTTTGATCATGAAGGTGGTGTTGGTGTTGACGCCTAAGGTAAACACCAAACAATTCCTTACCTGAAGTCACAAGCTGAGTGTCGCATGGGCCCCAAGAGGTCGTGTATCGATTGTTTACTGTCTCCTTAACGGCTTCGGCCATTAATTGAGAAACCTCGTGGCTAAAGAAAGGTTGGATTTCAATTATACCCTTTCTGATAAGATGATTATCGCAATGGATACCTCCACAGCTTTCAAGTCGGCATAAGCCTTGGAAGCTGCACGAAGGTCGAAAAATTCACATGTAAACACCCCCTCTCCCGGCTCGAAGCTGCGCAGGTCGCCCATAACCTCCAAAGCCGCCTGATATTAGTTTACAGCCTAATAATACCTTTAAAAAGAGAGGTTGTAAAGCGTATGAATCACTTTAATTGAACTGAAGACACGTTGGGCCGATGGGCCATGTTCAGTTTCAATGATCTACTGTTAACTTATGTATTTCGCTTACCTTATTATACATGACAGAAGAGCAAAAGCTAATTGCAAAGCGGTCTCGGCCCAAACTCAAACATACCGCATCAAACAGATGTTTTGCATTCCGCAGGTCAAGGCTGCTCAACACCACTATTTGGCGGTGACAAAGCATCTCGACATAATAGCTTGAAGTGGTGGTTGGCTGTAGCCCTTGATAAATGGATGTCACGGGAATTCCACTGATGCTCGATACGATGATATGGTGGGTCGGCGTGGGTTGAATAAGCATGCCTCATCTCATCCTTCTGCTTTTAGATATAACCTCCTTTCAACATGCAATTTCAGGCATTTTAAAGCATTTCCGCCAATGGCACTGTACACAATATATTTTGGGAATTGTATAATTAAATTATGCTTATGTTAATGACACTTTACTCAATACATTCGGGGATTTGTATAATCAAATTATGTTTCCTCCAACAATACTGTATTCAATACATGTAAGGATTTTATATAAGGCATCCAACTTTATATTCTAACCAACTTATCAAAATAACTGATATGGACCAAATTTTAGTCGATCGGCTGCGCAAGCTAAATATATTGCGCAACTTTGGGGTGTGTAATTTTTATTAGCGAGTGGAGTTAAACTTATTAAGCCGAATTTACAATTGACTTTCAATTTACCATCGGCCTTATGTCCAATCATTTGGCCCTGATTGGACAGTTTAGCATAACGAAATGTGAATTGTTGATATAGTTTAAATGCTAGCCAAATTGCAATTAAATATCAAAGTGCTGCCTCAACAGCCCGCCTTAATTCAATCCACAATTGAGCATCCGACTCGATATGCTTTCGCTTGTTTAATTTAAAAACTCCTTTGGGGTAAAACTAATCTTCAAGTTCCTTAACCAAAAAGGTGAAACTCATGTCTTCAGCGACGTCAGCCTTGTATAAGCAAGATGCATAGCCTACGAGCAAGAGATGAGATTATATTTATCTCTTTAGATATATGCGATCCATAATATAGAGTTGGCAGTTGAAATTACTAAATAAATGGTGTACTTGACAGATCCTTACCTTCGTACTGTACTGTCAAAGAGTTAGAGGACGCTGAAGTTTCCTAATTGTACCAACTGCCTCTTCCCCAGTTATATTTGGTTGGGATTTTTACAAATAAGTTTAGGTCTTTAAAAACTGCAGGAAGCGAGTAATAAAGTTTGCTCCCCAATAAAAGTATAAAGTTTACTAGTCTACAAATTTATTTCACAGTTGATTTATTCTAGGGTAAACATTCAGTAACTATACAGAAAAGGTAAAGATATTCCTGCAAACGTCAGCCAAAGACCACTTCCGTACTGCCTTCGAGAAGTAAAATGCTCTCAATGCACCCCCCTGTATTGAGCCTCGTGATAGTGGCAAATCTCCTATCCTCACAACAGTGCAAATACTACATATTAAACAAATTAAACAAATCAATTTTTTAGATCATGCTCATACCTTTTTTCGGACCTTAATTTATCAGGTTCCAACTTTTATTTTAATGTGTCCATATTACGAAAAACCAACATCTATTAGATGAAGTTATTCTAATTTCATATTTTCAAGGTTAACAATTGTTTTACAGTTAAACGTTACATTTATTATTTGATCCTAGATCGATCGTTACTAAGGGTGGTTAGCCTGGCAGCTAAAGCTGCTTCCACCCTAGTGCAGGTTTCGAGTTCAAACCTGTACTGGGCAGAAAAAATGGAAGTACCGTTTACCAAATGGTAAAAGCTTAAGAGCATAATGTCTTTCAGCTGCCAGCTAAATGCAACATTATTATGGTTACTGACTTACTGATTGTTTCTTTTGGCAAATATTATCATGTTTTCTATATAACTAATATTTACTATATAACAAATATATTTACTATATAAAAAATTATTATCTTATTAATATTTACTATATAACAAATATTATCATGTTAAACAATGGTGGTGTCACTTAATGATGATGTAACAGTGTGATAATGGAAAAGCGTGATGGTAACAGAAAGTGTGGAATCATGTCCAGCTAAAAGATATTATCATGTCAAAATTCTCGGTGTGGTATATTTGTCCCAAGGTCAACCCACCTCAAATATTTTTTTAGATCGATTGTTACTAACTGTTGAAATCCTGTCTTTGAAGATGCTCGCAGTGCTTTATGCACAGGATCCAAACAATTCAGCAGGGGTAAGAGTATCAAGACCCTCAGCTGCTATTATAAATTTAGGGGGGTGTTTAATACCACTTATGAATTAAAACTAGAAAACTTTAGTAATAGTAAAATTTAGTTTTATAAGTTCTTTATTAAAGTGAAGCAGGGGGATCAAAAAGAAAACCCAATTGTGATATCACTGCTTAGTATTTAAGGCAACTTTAAGCTCAAAGTGAAAGGGGTATGAAGTTCATTATAGGCTTTGATTAGCCTAATTAGAAATTTGGGTTTTCAACCTATTGGAGCTCTCAAGGATCACCTTGCTTCAACTTGATAACTGATGGTGGGTCAATGACAGGTAAGGTGAACCTGTGGGGCAAAGATTTTATATGTAAATTAATTTGGCAGGAAACTATTTGCACCTGGTGGGACCCCTCCAAGGCTATAAAAGGGAGTGGTCTACACATAGGTGTTTGAACTATATTGTAAATGGGATGGGGAATAATCTTGGAATAACTCCCCTGATTCCACCACAGGCTCAATGCAACCTTACCATCAACTATAGGGCCATTTGGCTGAGGAGTGAGGTTGGAAGTATTACCCCAATTTGAGGGATTTCACTGAGAATTTACAAGGCTTTTTTGGTATTATTACCCTTATTTGAAACCAAAACACTATTGTTACAATATTGGACAGGTAAATGTAACATTACCCCCTCAAGAGTATTAGGGGAGAATAAGGGTGCAAGAACTGGCCATGGACTTAGTTGACAGTAACTCTGGTAGCAAGGGATTTGATAGAGTACTCATCCCTTCACTTATAAGTGACTACAAAAGGACCTTCCCAGATAGACCTGAGCTTCTCACTTCTAGGAGTGATACAATTGTGGTAATACAGTACCAAGTCAGATACTTGGAAAGAAGGAAGAGGGGACCAGAGCTCATTAGCAGCCTGGTCCTCCTTTATAACAGTTTTGGCCAAATTAGTCACAGCCTCAGATTATAACTGAATGATGTGCTGTGCCATTTTCTTCATGGCTTGCTCAGGATCAATTCTAGCAGAGAAGATACTTTTGGCTAATAAGGCTGTTACTCCAGGTTCTTTTCTATATAGCATGCAGAAAGAAGCCATTTTGAGGATTTGGCAGTAACTGATATGGTAGGCCATGAGGGCACTTGGTAAGTACATATCTCAGTGAAGAGGGTCTGAAGTGGCTATTTTTTAAAGTATAGAGACCATGATTCTATTGGCTCTTACCATGGTACCATTAGTAAATGGTTTATAGTGGGCTGAGAAGAGATGTTGCGTCCCCATGGAGGTAGCAAGGATCTTCACCAACCTAGAGGTAAAGTTTTTCCCATTGTCACAGAGCAGGACCTGGGGGCAACCATGGCGCACAAAAATATACTGATGGAAGAAAGTGGCTGTAGCCTTGGCAGTCTGTGCAGGGAGAGCCACAGCTTCAACCCATTTGGTAAGATGATCTATGCCTACCAAGATATATCAGTTTCCCCCATTAGTCTGGGGTAGGGGACCAACCACATCTAGATTTATTGTGTAAAAGGGTTGTTTAAAAGTAGTAGTTGGTACTGATATCTGGTTGTGAAGCTGGATTGCTTCTTGCAGGTCAGACAGGCATCCAGGACTTCAGTTATAGTCTTCATGACTCCCTCCCAGTAGTAGCGCTCCTTTATCCACTAATAGGTTTTTTGTACCCGCTATACCCTAGAATATACTGGGACTCCAAGATGACAGGTACTCGCTCTGATGACCAGAGATAGGGCAACCAGTTTACACCTACTTTTTTATATAGCTTCCCACTCTTTACCTTGGTGTTGCAGGAGTGCTGAGCTAGCATCTTCTGTACAGGTTCATCCTCATCAGCCCACACATCAGGAGTCATTAATATGTCATGTAACCTCTCAGCTTCACCATTGTCTAAGTGAAGGACAGGCAGCTGCGTCAACCCATTAACATTCATATGGTGCATCCCAGATCAATGCTCAATGGTCATATTATAGTGCTGGAGCTTAAGAGCCCAGCGAGCCAACCGCCCAGTGGGATCTTTTATATCTGCAACCACTTTAAGAAGGCATGGTTGGTAACTACTTTGAAGGAAGACCCATATAGGAAAGGGAAATAGTATTTTAGAGCAAGCATTACAGCAAGGCACTCCTTCTCAGTGAAACTATAGTTGCAATCAGCTTTTGAGAGCACTTTGCTGAAGTAGGACATGGGGTGATTGGCCCCGTGCTCATCCAATTGAGCCAAGATAGCTCCAACAGCGTAATTAGAGGCATCTGTGGACAACATAAAGGGCTTTCCATAGTTAGGGTGGTGGGGGATTGGCCTTTGTTGCAGCAACTTCTTCATGGTCTCAAACGCGGCCTTTTGTTCAGCACCCCAATAAAATGGAGTGTTCTTAGACAAGAAGCGGATGAGAGGCTCACTAAGCTGGGAGAATTTGGGGATTAATTGATGGTAATATCACAACATGCCAAAGAATACCTGGATGTTGCAAAAGGTTTTAGGAACAGGCATCTTAGATATAGATTCAACCTTGTCCTGTAGAGGTCGAATCCCATCTTGGGAGATAGTGTGCCCAAAGAAACCAGCTTCTTTTGAAAGAAAGTACATTTGGAGGGCTTCAGTTTGATGTTATATTTCCACAAGCATTGGAACACTTCCTTTAGGTGCGTGAGGTGCTCATTAAATGTTTTGGAAAAACCAAGATATCCTCCAAATAGACAATCAAACAGATCAGTTTCAAAATCCTGGAGAATGTGATCCATCGCATACTGAAAAGTTGCAATCATATTGCACAACCCTTGGGGTAGCTTAGTGGGTTGGAACAGGCCTTTGCTGCAAATAAGAGCGCATTTTTCTTAGTCTTGGGGAGAAAGGTACATTGCCAATACCCATTAGCCAAATCCATAGCGGAAAAAAACTCGGATCCAGAAATTTGGGCCAGGGCGTTGTCAATATGGGGGATAGGATAACTATCATTTTGGTGAGTTTGGTCAGTTTGTGGTAGTCCATCACTACCTGATGACCTCCATTTTCTTCTTTATAAGTAGAAGAGGGGAAGACCAATGGCTTTGGGAAGGCACCAGCAACCCAGCGTCCAGCAAATGTTTAAGCTCCAACCATATCTATAGCTCCTCAACTTATGATTTCTGGTAGGATTTGGATCAGATGATGAGCATCCCCAATGTCAAAAGTATGATTTTAACCCTTCATGTGCCTATAGTTGTTATCTAATTTAAAGAAAATGTCACTATAGGCCTTGAGTAGAGTGTGGGCTTTATCAATCTCAGATGGGGTTATCTCATCAGATATATGAACGGTAGGCAGGATACATAATGATTGGTCAGCAGGTAAGCCAATATCTATCATAGACCTAATGCAATAAACTTGCTTGATGTCCTCGATGGGAATTAGCAGGCCTCTTCCATTCTCCTGATAATTTTTTGAACATTTCCTTCAGGGTGAGATTCCCTAGCAGGAGATTGATAGGTTGCTGATAAGTTGGGTCTAGCACGCCTGGCAATACTCAGGGTTCTAAAGGACTAACACCCTTAACGCTATTAAGTGCAATAAGCAGATGTGTGGGATTTGCAGTGTAATCTTAGTGTCAACTACCCTTTGTTCACCTGCCTTGATTACTACCTCTTTGTAAACATAAAAAGGGATACCCTCTAGGGAATCCACTGATTCAGGCAGATTCTTTGTATTCCACCCACTGTCATGTAATGTAGGGATAATGAGGAAGGATAATCAACTTTGCAAGGGTACTCTTTTTTATTAAGCTCATCGTTGACCAGAATCAGGGGAACCTATAGTCAATCAAGGAGAGATAGCCCTGTTTCAGGTTGATGCCATCATACTCAAGCATAAACTGGGCACCAATGAGTAGTTCATATGCTTTGTTAGCCAAGGCCACCGCTGGGCTGACAGAATAAGCTTCCCAAACAGGATTGGCAAAGAAGAGTATGCCTCAATAGCTCAAGTGCTGGCAGGACCAGCAGTTCCAAACTCCTGGGTGTAATTGAGATCAGGGGCCAGCTTAAATTTTTAATAAGTTCTTGAAAAAAACAACGTTCACAGTAGATCCAGTGTCAAGGATAGCCATGATCTGTACTCCATTGACAAAGACCTCCACCTTAGTTAACGTTCCACCCAGGTTGAAGAAAGAGCTAGGACCTCCTTCAGATGTAGAGTAGAGTCAAGTCATTGGGTAGTCTTGGGGTATTTCTCTTGGATAGACTGCAGAGTATAAACACACTGGGTGGATCAGATCAGCGTAGCAATGAGCTGGTCAGCATCTCTGGCGGTATCAATCACCTCCAAACCTCTTAGCACTTGACGGAGATAAGTTCTGCAGGGTATCCTAACCATATCCATACACCCAGGGCTCAGCATGTTGGGTACATATACTTTAACTGGGCTTCTAAGACATTATAGCTGACATCCTCACAACCCCCTTCAGATTTATCATTGGAGGGGTTATCAATGCATGTCAAGAAGTCCATAGGATGTAAGGTAGGTTCAGGGCTTGCATTATTGCCATATAGGCCATGGGGTTGCTCATTTACTTTATTAACTTTTGGAGGAGGCGTTAGAATTGTATTGGCTCTGAATTTATCCTTTGAAGTAGAAAGTTTAGTGTAAAGAGAGTGTCTATAACTCTCCTATTCCTAGCGTGGTAGTGCTTGGTGCACAAGACCGACGTTAGAGAACTATTTGATAGAACAAAAGTTACTAGAGCCCAGCAGAAAGTGCTAGAGTAACTCAGGTAGATTAAGGTTATATAGAAGTAGGAACCAAAAAGGAGCAACGCAGTGCACGGAGGGGTATGTAATAGCTGTCCTAGGTCGAATGGAACCTGGGTGGCCCAACGGTGCACAGGTGGATAGATTTAGCATTATTAGAATTAAATGGTTAACATTGCCTGAGACCTCCTCAAAGAGACTCATGCACAAGAACATTTCAAGATAACATAAATATAAAAACGGTGTACTAAATGGGGGTTTTTTGTAAGGGAAGTCAACCAACGGGAGAGATTGGTCTTGACATAAGATATTTAAGGGATTATGGGTGAACAATCAATTGAGGGAAGCAGTTCTAAGCCAAGGCCACAATAGGAGCACGCTTCCATTGGGCAAGGCACTGTATTTGGTAATCAACTGAACTCAGGTAATTAATTGTAAAAGTTGCCAACCCAAGCTGGAAAGTTTGAAAACCAAATGGGTTTAAAGAGCCCATTCACCTAATAACCATAGCAAACCATTTTCATTAACAAAAAGCTGGTTTATTTTAACGCACATGCTATTATGCAGGGCCAAACTTCTCTAGCATCCCTGGGACCAACCTGGGCATACCTCGCCTCCACCCAGCGTTGATCTAAGGTATACTTGAGATCAGGGAGGCAAGCCAACTTCACCTTCTTGGCCACCTTATATGCAGCTTTGTCCCTTGTATTAATCCCCATTATTATGTTATTTTCCAGCCATGACATTACCCTCTCCTCTTTTTGGGGATCAACCCCCTCCAGGGACCTGTGCCTGGGAAAAGTTTTTGTGGGCTGGGGCCAACTTCATTGCGGCAACAGTTTGCTTTAATTGGGATCTGGCTTCCTGGGGGAAACGCTTTTGAAAAGCTTTTATCAGGTCTTGAGCATGTACACAGTCACGTGCTGGTACCTAACTGTTTTCTGCAACGTCAAATCCCTTCCAAGATACCAGGTACGCAAGGCTTCTTTTAACACAGCGGGAGGCTACTATTTCCTCCACTTCCCACTCTGGCGCCCCATCCACGAGATAAGCCTCAGGAGTCTCTGGTGAGGGCCCTCAAACAACGTCAATTTGCTCTCATGAAAGACAGAGAAGAACGGAAACAAAGAAGGAAGATCTAACTGGTATGAGGCATGGCCTACCTTTATAACAACATGTTAAGGACCGAATTTCTTTGGACCCAGCTTCTTGCATGGCTGCTTTAAAGGGATGTTATGGGCATCAAGCATCATGATATCCTCTTCTTTGTACGCTGGACCCACTCATTGCTTACAATCAGTGTTCTCTTTATATACTTACATTGCTGCCTCCAAACTCGTGGAAACCATCTGGTGTACTTTCTTGATAGTCTTGGAGAAGTCCACCACTACTTCACCTTTTAATCCACAACTATGCTCCATTGTGAAGGCGAGGTTAGAACCATGGTTGGCGAAAAATAGGAAACAACCAATTAAATAATTCAAAGTGTTGTTGTAGCTAAACTGGGCCATAGGAAGGTGAGAAACCCAATCTGAATGATCCACAGTAGTGTAACACCGCAGAAACTGTTCCAAACACTGGTTCACTCGTTCAGTCTGCCCATCTGATTGGGGGTGATAGGCAGTTGAATTTCAGGAGCGAATCTGAAGAGTCTTACACAACTCTTCCCAAAAGATGGAGGTGACCTGGGGTCCCCAGTCACTAATGATTCTTGAGGAACCCCATGAAGCGCAAATATATGGGTGACGAAGAGCCTGGCCATTTTAGCAGCATTATGGTCAATCTGCAAGGAATAAAGTTGGCTAACTTTGTAAAGCAGTTCACTACCACTATGATGGCATCATAACCATCTGAAACAGGTAATTCCACAATGAAATCCATCAATAGGGAAGTTCAGGGCCCTTCAGCCTTATGGACTGGTACCAACAAACCCACTAAAGGTTGACAATTTGGTTTTATTTGATTGCAGATCAGGCACTCTTTACAATACCGTCCCACCTGAGCAGTTAAGTCCTTCCAATTGTAGACGCATTGAATTAACTCCAAGGTCTTCACTTTCCCAAGATGACCAACAATGATTCCGTCATGATGGTCCCAGATGATCTCCAGGAGAAGTGGTCCAGCAGGAACCCATAGGCGCCCCTGAAACCACACCATCTCATCCATTACGTGATAACCTCTGAATAAAGCCTCCTGATTCAGAGTGCTCTTAGCACTTACCATAGTATATTTGTCTGATAGCGGCTCAGAAAGGACTACCAATCTGAACATACTGTATTCTTCTGCATTTTCCAGAGGTGCAAGCGCTGGCCTGTTGTTCAGGGAAGAGGGAAGTTATGACACAATTTTATTTAATGGAATCATCAACTGGTGTTATGAACATCTACCTTCTTTGGATCAGGAGCTAATGCAGGATTGTGGCTCAAAGCATCCGCCAACCCATTCTCCTTGCCCTTGATGAACTCATAAGAAAATGCAAACTGGGCAAGGGTCTCATTCCAATGGGTCTGCCATGGAGTTAAGACATGAGGAGCATGGTAGTACAGTAAGGCATGGTGATCTGTATGTACACGGAAAAGTTGAGAAGAGCCATGCAATTGATGACACCAATACGTCAGCGCCTTCACCACTGCTAATAACTCCTTGTCATAAACAGCATAGCTTAACTTGGGCAAGGACTTTTTCCTGGAAAAATATCCCACCAGATTCTCTATCCCATCTTCGCCTACTTGTAACAAGGCAGCTGCTATGGCAAAGTTGGAGGCATCAGTAGACACAATGGACTCCTTTGAAGGATCAACATGGTAAAGGATGGACGTGGACAACAGGGTGCACCTTACTGCTTGAAAAGCATCCTCCAAAACGGGGGACCACTGAAGCACTTTTGCACCACTGGCCTTATACAAGGGCGCAGCCATCTCAGAAAGATTGGGCGTGAACTTCTTGAGGAACGTACACATCCCCAAAAAACTCCTCAATTTTTGACTGAAGTGGGTGTGGGCCACTCACAAATTGCCTTCTCCTTGTCTGGAGTTATCATATGTCCTTAATCAAACATGAAGTTGCCCAAAAAGTGACCTGGGACTTGAAGAATTCACATTTGCTGATCTTCAGTGTAAGGCGGGCTGCCCTTAACCTCTCCACCACTTGCCAAAGGTGTATTGCATGGGACTCATGATCAGGGAAAAACACAAGAATATCATCCATGTAGGCGACTGCGCATACCCCAGCAGGTCCCTTAAAGCTGCATCAATGCGCCGTTGAAAGGTAGCAGGGTCATTCTTAAGCCCAAAGGGCATGACCCAAAACTGGAAAATCCCTTTTTTGGTACAGAATGTGGTTACTACTCCTGTCCCTTCTTAATCCAGATCTGGTTGAACGCATTGAGGCAATCCAGTTTGGAGAAGACTTTAGCCTTCTCTACATAGCGCGCAATCTGAGAATCCAAAGGGATGGGATGGAGGTCTGGTTCAGTGACATTGTTTAGGTTTCCATAATCTATACAAGGGCGTAAAGTTCCATCAGTTTTCTCCACAAAGAAAAATGGAAAGCATACAGGGGAGGTATGCTGAAAAATCGCGCCTTTTGCTAACTGCTCCTTAACCCACACCTCTAAAGCCTCTTCCTCCCGGACAGTTAATGGATAAATGGGGGGAAATATACGCACTAGATCCACAGTGAGCTTAAGCTCACAATCAAACTCAGAATTATCAGGTAGTGAATTAGCTGAAGCCACATCAAACAAAGATTCTAACCCCTTTAAACAGAAAGGTAGGGAAACCTCTACAGAGGGCTTCAGCATAAGGACAAGACTGAGAGGGTAAATATTGGGCCAGTGGTGCAAGTTGCCTTGAAAGTTGGCTTCCTCCAAAGGAACCACCAACCTGTGACCATTCTTCAAAAATAAAGATAGGGTATTTTCTTTCAAGTTAGTCCTAATGTCAAACTTTCGCCACCACTCTACACCCAAGATGATAGGGTACAAGAGGGTTTAGATAGCTTGAAGGTGGTCAGTCAAATGATAGTTGCCAACTTAATAATCCACTAAATTCCTAATTTTCAGCGTGCGAATATCTTAGGAAGCCCCTTCTTTAACCATACCACCTGGTATGTAACTCAGCTTAAGGTAGTTGGCCAGGTTTTGGTCCATAAAATTTTCAGAGGCTTTAGTATCCACCAAAGCAGTGGTGCTGATCTTTCCTAAAAGGGATGAAAGGGTATGTCATGAAAACGGCAGAAGAAGTTTAGACTGGCCTGTCAGTCAGGATGCGTAAGCACCCAAAAAGCAAGCCAGAATGCCAGAGGCATTGCCGCATGTATGACGTTGAATGGAGCTGGGCATTAGGAAACAATAAATCGTTGGTGCAGGGCAATAGTGAATAGCAACCCAAGAATGAACCAAATAGAGGCCGCCCTAGACACTGGAGGTCTGGCTGCAGGGGGTGGTACCACAGATACAGTTTCTACAAGGTCACCATTAGATGGGGTCAATTCAATTGGGGAGACAAGGGGGCGGATCCTTGCTTGAAGATGGTGGATGTAAGGCCACAAGATCCCTGTATATTGTTGGCAAAAGTTTGTAATGACAGGGTTGAATTGCCAGAAGTATCTAGATTGCTGAATCCAGTTTATGAAGGTGGGGCCATAGTGACCATTAGTACTGGTAGAGCCCATCCAGTATAAGGGTTGACGGACCGCCAGAGAAAAGCTATTGGGAATGCAGCTAGAAGGATATCAATAAATCAAAATTGATAGTTTTTGAGGCAAATATTTATTATAAAGAAAGTGAAGAAAATTGACCAACAATTTTCTCAGTGCAATGCAACTGATTAAATAGTAGTCAATTGTGCAGGGACAAGCTGGGAATGAGACCCTCAATTTCAACCTAACTGGCGAATTATTTGGGAATGGGGGAAGATAAGTTCACTGGGAACTGACATCAAAGAATTCAGTGGCAGGCTGAGTCACTGTTGGTTTGACCTTGAACGCCCAAACTGAGGCTCAGCTGCATTTCTGATGGTTGGCGTGACAGCGTTTGGCCCAACGAGAAGTGGGAATCCCCTAAGGCCACCCCACATAGGGGCGGTCCCAATTGGTTAGGAACAGGTTCAGGATGCCCAACCCACCCATGCCCGGTTGCTGGGACATTCATTTGGTCAAAAGCGTTGTGTCAGCTGTAACAACTGATTTGCTGGAAGGGAGCTTCAAACTATTTTCAGTGGTGTCTGATGCTACTACCTGCACATCAGAGATCATCTCCAACGATTTTGGGAGGGGGTTAATTTTTTCAATCATGGTGTTGGCCAAATCAAAACTGTCAGTGATTCCAGCTGATGAATCAGTCTTTATCCCTTTTCAATTATATGGGATCTTATCATTGGGATTGTTCCCACTCAATTTCAGAGTGATCACTTTCGTTTTGGTTATTTTGGCGCAAATTTCCCTGATTAGATGTACTAGTTCTGCTGAGGTGAGTGTGGGCACTGGGGGAGGGATCCAAAGCAGGAGGGCTGTTACCCAGCACTCATCTACCATGTGGGTGAGGTCACCCTGGGTAACAAGGGGTACAGCCACCCTCTTCAATACCTTCTTACTCAGGAACAGGAAAAGAGCCCGATCAATGCACAGAGGACATTCCCCAAAACTTACAGGGTAGCAGCCATTAGAAAATACTCCAATTGGTCTTTATTAAAAGCAGAGAACGCCAGCACTTCACCACCAAACATTTCTTCAGGGTCTACCATTCCCCCAGGGTACATATTTGCATCAAAGAATAAAGTGGGATATTTAGCCACTCTTAATGCTGAGGCCACATATCCCCCCATATTTTCTGCCAGTGCATAAACATTTTCATATCTTAAAAGTAATTTCTTTTCCTCCTCCTGAGCTCTGTGGATTATGGTAGGGGACAGGAGGGGATTCTCAGGGTTTATTCCATATACTGGAATGAGATTTTCTTCAAAACCATAAGAAAAGAGACCTGCTCAGCAGTATTTGGAATAATGGCGTTATATAACGCATTTTGAGTCAAGAATGACCCTATGCCTTTTTTGATGATGGGTTGCACAACGTTATCCAAGGCCAACACCACCAGGCCCTTCAGCTGCAATCCTGACTGCACCATCTGAATGCAGTTCCAAGGAAATAAAAATTTTGTGGTTTCAATTTTATAAATCTAGCGGAAAGTTAGGGTACCATGACTAGCAGATTGCAAAGCGTCAGTATCCACCAGATACAAGAAAGAAGGGTGGGTACTTTCCAGTTGGAGATAGCAAGAATAATTTTGGAGTGCTCCAAACCTCAGAAAAATGCAAAACCAGGGGTGCACCTCAATGTGGCTGTGGTCACCTGCTGGCACCCACTGTGTACACTTCATGAAAGTCCCACACAGAAAAGTTTATGCACATAAAAATAAGCAGTTGGTTTACTAATGTAAGGAGAGTGTCTATAACTCTCATGTTCCCAGCATGGTAGTGCTTGGTGCACAAGGCCAACATTAGAGATCTATTTTATAGTACAAAAGTTACTAGAGCCCAGCAGAGAGTACATGTTAGAGTAATCCAGGTAGAATAAGGTTATCTAAAGAAGTAGGAACCAAAAGGGATCAATGCGGTGTATGGAAGGATATGTAATAACTGTCCTAGGTCGGAGAGAACCTGGGCGGCCCAACGGTGCATGGGTGGATAGATTTAGCGTTGTTAAAATTAAATGGTTAACATTGCATGAGACCTTCTTGAAGAGGTTTGCACACAGGAACATCCAAGATAACATAAATATAAAAATGGTGTACTAAATGGGGGGTTTATTGTAAGTAAAGTTGACCAATGGGAGAGATTGGTCTTGACATAAGATATTTAAGGAATTTTGGGTGAACAATCAATTGAGGGAAGCTTTTCTAAGCCAAGGCACACCAATAGGAGCACGCTTCCATTGGGCAAGACGCTGTATTTGGTAATTGACTTATTTGGGTAATTGATTGTAAAAGTGGCCGATCTGAGCTGGAAAGTTTGAAAACCAAATGGGTTTTTGAGACCCTATTCACTTAATATCTGAAGTAAACCATTTTTATTTAATGAAAAGCTGATTCATTTTAATGCACCTGCTATTATGCAGGGCTGAACTTCTCTAGCATCCCTGGGACCAACCTGGGCATACCTCACCTTCACCTAGCGTTGATCCAAGGTATACTTGAGATCAGGGAGGCAAGCCAACTTCACCTTCTTGGCCTCCTTATATGCAGCTTTGCCCCTTGGATTGGTCCCCATAATTATATCATTTTCTAGCTATGACATTTAGGATGCCCACAACCTCAGGTTTTGAACTAGGAACAGTTAGGGAGAGGCCAATGGGGATAGAGACAGTGGCTTAGAGGGATGTGACAGTTGATCCAACTTAGAAGAATACTCTGAAGAAAGAGGATAGCAAGGTAAAGTGATACTGACTTCACTGGCTGAGCTTTTGGAACTAATGCTTGAGGGGGAGTTTCCCCATCACACCCAGTATCCTCTGGCTATCCTTATGTGGTGGAGGAACATCTCATTACTGCATCTCCGCAGGAGCAGCTTTCCAGAGGAAGATAGCCATAGAAGAAGCTAGAGGGGTTGGAGTATATTCTCACCTCAGAGATCCTTGCATAGGGTCAAGTTCATAAATGTCAGCCACCACTAGCAAAGCCTCCTTTAATCTTGTACATCCTGGAAGGAGCGCTTGACTGAAGAAATATGCATCACCAAAAAGAGATGAGGTGCCAATCCAGCCAAGATAGCAGTAATATCATCATCTAGAGATAGCATTTTTGCAAACAACAGAGGTTGAGCTTTACTATAGAATTGTTTAACAAAAGAGGCGATCAATTTTCCTTTTTTCAGACTAAGGTACATAAAGGCCTGTTTTTTCTTATGCAAACACTGGGTGGAGACAAATCCTTCAATGAGCGCTTGCTTAACCTCCACCCATGTGCTGAGGGTGACCACATTCAGAACCATTATCTCCTGAGCTATATGACTCAATCAAGGAAGGATATACTTGGTTTTCTGATAGTCAGTTGCTCCTTCCATAGTTTTTTATAAACAAAGAGAAATGAAGCAATACTGCCTTCACCTGGGGTAAATTTATATTTAAAGGGGGGTTTAAATGGACAAAGCTGCTCCCAGTGGGAGCAATAACAGCAGTAACAGCTTCATGAAAAGTAAATAGGGATGCTGTTCAATCTTTTTAAGGTGGGAAATTGTTAACTAGTTTTTGTTCCAATGCAGCTAACCTTGATTCAGTGTTAGGAAATTTAGAAGTATTATTCAGTTGACATTTTACATTTTAAGTATAGGATTGTAGTGTACAGGGCCCCTATAGTGAGCACCACTTGTTGGAATACTGGCAATATTTTGCTCACATGTGCTTGGGCCCAGGATTTCAACAATATAATCATATCCTGAGTAGTAGTATTCTCAACTGCTTAATTTAAACTTTTCAGGGTAACTTAAAACCACAATTAAATATAAGTTTTACTAGTAGAAATAGGTAAAATACTATGGGATGGAAGGCTAGTCAGTAGGGCATACAGCTACCAACATGAAGGTTGCAGGTTTGATTCCTGTCCTTCACACATTGATTGGGGTGCCATCTAAAGGAAGCTATTGGCAGCTAGTAGGTCTAATAACATGAAAACCTTACCCATAACATAACCAGAAAAATTTGAGTCCCATTTTGGAGGTGGAAAAACTTTCTACAATGAAGTTGACCCTGATCAGGTTTCATATCAATACTTTCTTTCTATTTCAATAATGTCCATCCCCTGATCAGCTTGCCTTGAATAAATAAAAGAAATAGATGAAATACTAACAATAAGGCTTAGTAAAACAAGCAATATTCATTAGATTAGTGCCTCCTATTTGTTAAACTATTTTGAGGCTAATTGTAAAACAATAGGAAATTTATGATAAGCAGTGGAGGGCTCATTTTGGCTAAATGAAGATTTAGCCTATCAGAGATCAGTGTATTACCCCATTAGGTTGGGACCACCTTGTGCTAAAAAAAGATTTAGCCTATTGGAACTTTCAAGAATCTTTCCCTCTCAAGTTGGCAAAACTTTGGGTGGTAAGTCAACAGTAGGAATGATAAACTCATTTGGTAACAATTTAATATATTTGACCCAATCAGCTGTTCTAAAAATATTTGCACCTCATGCAATTACCAGACTTCCTAGTAGGCAATTGGCTAGTAAAATAAGTGCATCCCCTGGAAACCCCTTCAGGTCTATAAAAGGGGGTAAATTTCTCTTATAAATTTGCACTGCACTCAAGTTAGTGCTTAGGTGGACTTTGGGGCCAGTGGCCCTATTCTGCTGGGGGATGTCTATAGCCTCATAGATTCAATCTGAGGTATTTGGCTGAATGCATGGATTAAACTTACTACTCTGAGCAACCCAATTCTGGCAAGAGTTGGATGGGAGTTTTATATTAATAAAATCTTAACTATTCTTTCCCAAAAAATTATTACTTACTATTCAAACATCTGATTGTCTAACAATTGATAAGCTTGATGGTTTTTGTAATTGGCTAGTGATTGGTTGATTTGATAAGTTAATTGAGTTTGGTTAGTTGTTGGTGGTTTTTGGTTGTTTCACTAAGTTTAGTTTAGGTTTACCAAGCAGTTGGTGATCAGTTAATTTGGTATGTTTGATGGGTTTAACTAAGTGGTTTGTTGGTTTATCTATGGTATAAAATCTAAAATACTTAATTTAAATCATTTTTTTACTCACCTGAGAAATGTCATGTAATACCACAATCTATCTATAATATCAATTTATATAAAAATAGAAAAGTATGTGTGTATGTATATATGATCCTATTAAACTGATTGGTTAGTGGCTATGCTTAGCCAATGCTATTAATTGGTAGAATGATTCTTATTGGTTAAATAGTGACCATGCTCAGATAGTGCTTTAAATAAGTACTTATAATGTTAAAGAAAGTCTTACCAAATTTCAGAAAGACTCAATTTCATTCAATCCTATATAATTGTAAAATCTATACATATATATACCTATAATTTAATATATATGGATAGATAATTTAAAACTGATATTGCAAGTGATTGTTTAACTAAAAATAAAATGATGAGCCAACATAGTTAACAAAGTTATATAAAATTATCATTTATCTGTATTTACTTTGGTTTTTCTTTAGGCCATAAGATGTTAAGCTCTGCATTTTTTATTAGTTCTCAATCAAGTTCAATTTAAGCGCTTACACCTTAGGGTATGTTAGCTTGATTAATAATTGCCCATTCATCTTTAAAAATAACTACTCTATTTGCTTTTTCTTATTATGATTTTATAATACCTTTTTAAGTAGTTTCCCCTAATTTATAAAATATCTGTGCCAAGTTTGGTTGAAATTAGTTCAGTAGTTTAACTTATGGTATGTCACATATATACACACAATAATCTTTAAATATAGAGATGCTTTGGTTAACAGTTTGATGGTATTTGAATGATCCAATATATTTAATTTAAATTTGCTGAATTGTTGGTGCTTTTTGGTCAATTCAATAGATCTAATGGTTTTGGGTAAGTAATTGGTAGTTTTTGATTGATTTGGTAGGTTCAACTTTATTAGGTAAGTGGTTGGTGATCAACCCTTTCAATGATTTAATGCATATATGCATCTAAAAAAGGGGTTTATGTAAATCTAAAAATGCATTTATGCATCCAAAAAATGAGGGTTATGTAAATCTAAATATATATATCCAAAAACTGAGGGTGATGTAAATCTAAAAATGTATATATGTGTCCAAGAAATAAGGGTTATATCTTTATTCCAAAATTCACTGAATATGTATATTACATACAAGGACCAAAATAATTATAAAAAGTGCAAATATTGGCTAAGAAATTTTTGCAAAATTTAAAACCAAAAAATAGTTTTTTTAAAAAAATCGGTGAAAGGGTCAATCAGTTTGATATGTTCGCTGGTAATGAGAAAGCGCTTTCATGTTATCTATAATATAAAACCTAAATTAATCAGTTCAAATTGTCTGGAAATAAATAAACCCGAGCAACGCTGGGTAACTCTGCTGTAGTAAATAAGATCCAATTTAAATTCATTAGCCAAGGTTAATTTACTGCTAATTAATTTGTATTGCATATAGTTGATAAAACAAATAGTAAGTTTTAATAATATCAAATTAATTGTCATTTTCCACTTCAAATAACAATTGGTTTAAATTTCTCCTTTGCTCATTTAACTTGTACATAAAACACACTTTTTAACAGAATAATTATAAAAGGTATAAATCTACGTAAGCGGAGCTGCGTGCAAGCTTTAATTACAAAGGTAAATATAATGAGCGCTTGTAAAAATAACAACGGCCAAAAAAGTCGCTCTTACCAATCTACGATGTCAACAACATAAAATCGTTCGATAAAACCATATAAATTTCCATCTTTGATGCTAAACAAGAGAATCTCGTAAAACTGTGCCCTTTACAGAGCAGATCTATAATATAAAAAGAATATTTCAATTTACAATTATAACATCTTGCCACTTTAAAAAGGCATGATTTTAATAAATATCAACTTATTCAGATTGATACAACTGACTCGATATATAACCTATAGAATAATAGTTGATTCAAAATATTAGCCAAAAATAAAATAAATTTAGTCACGTGCCAAATAAATAACATTAAAACGGTTCGCTTTATAAAATCACCAGAACTAGCTTTAAATAATCGTTTAAACTATCAAGGCATTCAATGCAGAATGCAGTGGTCTAAATCCTTAATCTGATCTGCAAAGCCTTCAGTCACAAGGCACTAAAGTCTATTAAACCATAAAAGAAATGTTCCCCAATTGTAAGGTTATTTATGTCTTTTTAAAGAGAAATAACAAGAGCACTAAGGAAACAAAACTAATCATAGTAAGACCCTTTGACAACAAGACGCAAAAGTAATGATATTCAGATTATTAAATTAGAAAAACAACGCTTAAAGGTGATTTCAAAAAGCTTCATGAGAAGAGATTTCTTAATTTGAATTCAGGGAGCTCAGACTGATGTAGGTAAATTAAAGCGGGAAAGGAAAGTTCTGATACATAAAGTCACTGCTGGTAAAGCCAAAATCTAAAAACATACCTGGAATGTTATAAAACTTTCTTTGGGTGCTCAAAGGAGTTTACAGAAGGAGCAATAATCAAACACTAATAAAATCAGCAAGCACAGCCTGAATCGCGATTCGTCGCCTCGCCATCAAGTCTGATCGGGTCGGGAAAATCTCTAAGGAAAATTATATCAAATTAGCAAAATATTATAGTCAGGTGTAGTTCTAACAGCACACAACTAGCTTACACTTCAATTTCAGCCTCCTGTTGAAGAGCATTTTTAGCAATAGCTTGGAAGGCATCTTCCACGTTTATGGCTTCTTTAGCAGAAGTTTCAAAATAGGGAATGTTGCCTTTAGCGTTACACCAAGCTGTTGCTCTTTTTTCGGAAACCTGAAAAATTTCAAAAAAGCAGTTAGAGAATAACCCCGTTAAATCTTAAAAAGCTTGCTCACCATTCTCTTTGACTCCTCCAAATCAACTTTATTTCCAAGGACAACAAAGGGAAAAATTTTCGGGGTCTCGAGGGCTAGCCTGAATTAGAAACTCATCTCGCCAACTGTCAAGCGTCTCAAAACTCTTGGCATTATTAACATCAAAGCATAAAACGCAACAGTCAGCTCCTCGGTAAAATGCAACACCGAGACTTTGAAATCTTTCTTGTCCAGCGGTATCCCAAATCTTAAATTTTTAGCCAAACTTTTTAAACAAAAAAACAAAGAACGAAAAGTGTTTACCTGCATGGTTACAACACGATCATCGACAACAACTTCTTTTGTAAGAAAATCAGCGCCAATAGTTGCTTTGTATTGATTGCTGAATTTTTTATTTACATACTGGTTCATCAAAGAAGTCTTTCCAACACTAATGAGAAGTGAGAAAAGGGAAAAGGCAGCAGTAAATACCCGCTATCCCCAAGAATAATAACCTATAAACCCAGACGAAAAGAAGTCAATGGAGAAGTACATAAGAATCCAACTTACCTTGAGAAGAACTTTCCTTCTGGTTGCCATTGTGAGATGTGTCAGAGATAAAAACTAGTTATTATCGTATGAGGTTAAATGTATAAAAAGGCAATAAGTAGATTCAGATGTTACAATTCTACGTCTCTTGATTAAAGGTTTGTGGCAACTTGTTCTTTTCAGCTTCGCAGAGGGCTACATTATCGATTATTACCTCATGACAGTTACCTTGCCTAAAAACTTGGCTCAATGTGAGTCAAAAAGAAGCAGGTGTAGTTTCAGATGACTTCACAATTGTTACATTCTGTTATTATAGATCCTGAGAGCAAATTTAGTTGTGCTTATATGTGGAGTGTGCTTTATTACTTTAAAAATCGTTCATAGGAACAGCTTTCAGTTCGAAACATCTCTTAAAAGGATTCTTCTAAGTGCATAATCTATTTTGGACCATCTGTGATGACAATTAATTCATAAATCACCAGTTGCATTAGCATCATTGATACTTATAGCAATAATTGCTTGAGCATCAACACCTGCACTTTTGGGTTTATCCTAAAAAAGATATTCCCATTTGTTTATAATATGCCAGTTTATTTTTTTAGGCACAGCGCTTTATTACATTTAATATATTTATAAGTGGGTATAAAATTATTTATTTATTTATATAGATAAGCCTTGTTTAAGTTAATTTCTATATATTATTTATATATTTTTATTATAACATAAAAGGTAAACTATAAGAGTCTCTTAGTTATCCCTATCCAATTCATATCACAAAGCAAAACTTGATATTAGGAAGATTTCATTTATATTTTCCTAATTAGTTTTTGATAGTTTAGATAATTTGGGCAACTTAATCTGTATTTCTAATCGGATTCCTTCTTATAGAGGTGGGTTGACCTTGGGACAAATATATCACACCGAGAATTTTTCTAGCCAGTACAGGTTTCGAACTCAAAACCTGCACTAGGGGTGGAAGCAATTTTACCCGCTTGGCTAACCACCCTTTGGATTCCTTAGTTTAGCAGTCTACTTATTTATAGCAATAAAAAAATTTCTGATATTATCATCTTTGAGTTTTATGTGCCTCTAGGGGCTCCCAATGCAGGCAAATTTGCAGGATGAAATACCAGGGTACTGCCCCCGCTGCACCGGGGCTGTGCGAGCCAAGGCCCATTTTGTTGGACCCCGATCGCTCTGATATTATTATATTGTTAGTAGATATCAAATACTAATTATAAGCTTATGATATTGCTTTCCTATATTAACTTCTAGTACAATCTATATAAAAGACACTAATAATCAGGGTTTCTCTTATACCACAAAAGCTAGGAATTTGAAATTTGGCATTAAGGTTCTGTTTAAAATTTGCAGTTCAGCTAAGAAACTATTTATTTTTTAGATTTTCTATAAATGAAAGAGCAGTTTAAAATTTATATTAATAAAATTTTATTGTAGCATAACTCAAAATTAAAAAAAATCAAAAAATTGTTCCAAAATAACCATCAAATCTAAGTTTATGAAATTGGTACGTATTTGCAGCTTGGATGCCAGAACATCAAGTACGTAAGATTTTTTTAGTTCAATTTTAGCAACAAAATTATAAAAACTATATAAACCTATATAGTTGGGTCTAGTTGCGCAGACTTATAACCACAAGCTAATGGTGGGGTACTAAAAGCCATAGACCTGACCAATTTCAAAGTTGGTCCCTTAAACCATCTAGTACTAAAAAAAAGTTGGTCCCTTAGCTATGGTGCTTTATAATGCAGAATGCAGAATGAGTAAAAACCAGGAGCACTTGCAGCAACAGTCGCAAGATATCGTGAGACATCATGATTGCATATAGTATATAAACCTATATATAGAAATCATATAAAAAAGTATTTCTCCTATAATAAAATATATTTCTAAATGAAATTTAGTATGCATATGCCTCTTGGGTGTTAGGTTCTCAAGTAAGAAGGCTTTTAGATTTCAAATCGTAACTACAAAATCTATATATATAAAAAAGCCATGTTAGTTACACCATAACTCAAGAACGGCTGGACCGATTTTTATGATCTTTGATTTGTTGGATTTGTCTCCGCCCCGAATAGCAGAATAACTATTAAAACATGGGAAATATATATATATAGATATACTCAGCACTGTATATTCTAAGTTGCTTATAGTTTACATTTGAACCCAATCCAGATATCTACTTAATAAAACACATTCACTCACTCACTGACTGACTGACATCTGAAACCTTCGATCTGATAGGGTCAATCTATTTGGGTGAGTGGGTGAGAATTGGCGAATCTTATCGAATCTAAAATTATCGAGCCTGATGGGTTCAATCTATTTGGGCGAGTGGGTGAAGTTTGACAAATATTATCTAATAATTCACCAAATTGCTCACCTGAAACTCAACAAAAATCAGTATTAGAGTTTAAGTAGATTAAGTAGTTAGGATAATCAACTCACCAGCCACGAGAGCAACAGTGGAGCTGTTAGTCTGAGTGGCTCGAGAGTAGTGCTGGCACAGCTTATAGGCTACAATGTGAGCTTATCATCTGATAAACTTTAAATACTGTAGCGAAGCATGGGTATCTGGATGTTAGGTTTATAAATTTTAAAAACCTGCTTAATTTGGTTCACCTAATTAATAAAATACTTTTGGCAAGTTAAGTCGAAGTTGATTTAGTAGTTTGGAAGATATGTCACTTGCTCAATGATTTTAAGTATAAAGAGATGTTTCGGGTAGCAGGTTGGTGTTATTTGATTGATTCGATAGGTTTTTTTTGTTTGGCCGAGTGGTTGATGGCTTTTGTTTGAATCGATAGGACACAGTTTAGCTTTGAGGGGTGATTAGTTATTGGTTGTTTTGATAATTTCAGTTAGGTTTGCCTAAGTGGTTGGTGGTTTTTGGTTGATTCGATTGAGCAATTGGATTTGGCTGAGTGGTTTTGTTTGTCTATAATATAAAATCTAAATTAATAGATTGAAAATCTTTAATTTTATAGACACCGTAGCGAAGCACGGGTAAACGGCTAGTTATAAAAAAACTATGAGACTATATATAAAAGTCAATTGTTACCATCATCTCCTAAACCATATAAGCCAGGAATTTATGAATTAACATCAAGGCTTTTAGTTTATAGGCATTTGCTTTAAAAACATATAATAATTAGCTGAAGATCCTGTTTTAACTTGCTTTTCTTTAGCTTAAAATTGTGTTTATCTTAGAACCTTGCATCTTTTATTTAACAAACTTCCTGATATAACCTACTAGCGGAGTTACCCGTGCTTCGCTACGGTGTCTATAGAATTTCAGGTGATTCGAATTGATTAATTTAGATTTTATATATAGTTAAGCAATAATTACCCGGCTAAATCTAATTGTTCAATCGAAGCAACCAAAAAGACCAACCACTCAGCTAAAACTAACTGAACTTATCAAATCAACCAATAACTAATCACCTCCAAAGCTAAACTGTATCCTATCGATTCGACCAAAAACCATCAACCACTCGGCCAAATAAAATAAACTTATCAAATCAATCAGATTCTAAATTATTTTAGCTTTTATATTGGTAGATAGCTATCAATAAGTTCAGAAACAATTAAACCTATTAAAAATTCCAACCTCCAACCACTTAGCTAAAATCTATTAAGTCTGCCAAATTAATTAAACCATCTATCTCTTATCTGAAACTATTGAGCCTATCGAATCAACCAAAAAATAAACCACCACTCAGCAAAAACCAATTATTGAACTTACAAAACGGCCAAAAACTATCAACTAAATATCAAAGCCTATGAAACTATTGAATTAAATGAATATGAAAATACACAGCCAAATTGCTATATAATTACCATTAGAAATATACGTTCTAAATCTTATATAGAAGTGATGTTTAAATTTATATGATTATATTAAACAATTATATATTAGCATTCCGTTCCCAAACTTTATAGAATACTTGTGCCAAGTTTGGTGATTTTTGGTTATTTGCTCGAGATAATGCATCTATATAAACAATTTAACATACTTATTCTTTTGTAAATAAAATTTAAGATTGATTCTTGTTGATACCCAGTTTAACACAGATTTGTTTGTGGGCTTAAAATTCATCTGATAATCTCATAATTTTTATATTTGTAGATGGTTATCGATAAAATTAAGCAATCAAATTATACTGAATCAATATAAATTTACCAACCATTCAGCCATACCTAATTAAACCTATCGAATTAACTAAACCACTAAACTACTTAGCTAAAACCATTCGATGCCAAATCAACCAATCATCAACCGCTTCGTAAACCAAAACTAAATGTATCGAAACGACCAAAATCACAACTACTCACCAAAACCAATCAACTTTATTAAATCAACCAATCACTAACTTTATTTAAACCGTTAAGCTTATTAATCAACACAAACCCACCAACCGCTCGACAAAACCATTTAAACTACCGAATCAACCGAATATCAAACTTCTCGGCCGTAACAATATACCGATTTCTATTAAAATCATATAAAATTTTCACTTGTTACATATAAAACTTTTTATTTTACTATGAAAATTAAAAATCGGGCTTCAAGGTACACACGGACCCCCTCCCGTCCACCTATAGCCAAATTTTCAGAGCTCTACATGCTCTATTTTTGGCTGGGCATCGTGCACACACACATACACATTTGCTTTTATATATATAGATTACGCCAAGATTCGAACAACTGACCTTTTATAGAGTTGAAGTTTAGAGCCAAAGCTGAGCCGATTATGCTAGAGGAGGTATTTTTAAAATCAATTGGACTTTTGATTCAAAGTTTTGATTTAGATAAACTTGTTAAATACCCGAATGACCACTAACCACTTAAAACCATTTAAAATATCAAATCAGCTGAATATCAAACTGCTCAGCTGTAACAATATAGCGAATACCATCGAAGTATATATAGGATTTTCACTTGTCACATATAAAACTTTCTATTTTACTATATTTTTCCCATGTTTTAATAGTTATTCTGCTATTCGGGGCAGAGGCAAATCCAACAAAGCAAAGATCATAAAAATCGGTCCAGCCATTCTTGAGTTATAAATGGTGTAACTAACACGACTTTGTTTTATATATATAGATTGAAGAAATTTTGCACAATTACTAAAGTTGGATGACAATACAATATTTCATCATAGATTTTTAATTTTAATAGTAAAATAAAAAGCTTTACATGTGAGAAATGAAAAAAAAACTTATATGATTTAAATGGTAATCAGTATATTGTTAAGGCTGAGCAGTTTGATATTTGGTTGATTCAATAGTGTAAATAGTTTTACCAAGCAGTTGGTAGTCATATGGTACTTATCAAGTTGATCATTTTATTTAAAGATGTAAGCTTAAAAAATCTCAGAAAAGCAAGGCTAAAAGCCCAGAATAGCCTTAAATTCTCCATATATTATTGCTTGCTTTTCTTTAACTCACAATCTTGTTTATCTTAGTTTTTGCATCCTTTATTTAACACATTGGTGACCGGCAATTTTACACAAAAACTGTCATGTCACCGGCTATTATTTTGTAATTGAATATGGAAGTAAATTAAAACATTCTAAATAAACTCCAATAAATTTTATTTATACTGAATGAAATGAAATTAAACTTTGGACATATTTTTTGTATAACTTTTAATTTTAATTTTTAATTTTTTTGTATCATATTGTTGACAGATGACGAGTTAACTCGTCACCGGTCAACAATGTGTTAACACACTTCCTGACATAACCAATTGAAATTTTGCATAGTTACTAAGTTCAGATGACAAAATAATATTCCACCATATTTTTAATTTTCTTAATAAGATAGTATATTTTGATATTTAAAAACATGATACTTTTTTAATGGTGATCAGTATGAGTGTTACAGCTGATCAGTTTAAGTTCAGTTGATTTGATATTTTAAATGGTTTTGCCAAGCAGTTGGTGTTCATTTGGTTAATTATCAAGATAATCATATTTAAAGGTGTAATCTGGTAAAATTTCAGAAAATCAGGCTAAAATACCCAGAACAGCTTTTGTTCTCTAATTTTATCTTATTGCTAGGCTGCTAACTCAGCGTTGCTTGAGTATATTTACCAAACAATTTTAATTGATTTTAGGTTTTATATTGATAAATGGCCTTTGATAGGTTTAGAAAGTAATTCAACCCATGTAATTAACTAAAAACCACCAATCAATTGATCCAAAACATTTAAATTTTTAGAATCGCCTAAATACCACCAGCTGTTCAAATAAAACCAATGGTTGAATATAAAATTCAACAAAAAATACAACCATCAATCAAAACTAATTGAACCTATTGAATCAATTAAAACGCCAACTGGTTACCCAAAAACTGATTGAACCTATCAAATCAACCAAAAACTGCCAACAATTTATCAAAACAAATTAATATTTTAAATCACTAAAAACCACCAACCTGCTCAGACAAAGCCAAACTGAATCTATTAAAGCAACCAAAAACTACCAATCTACTTGGTGAAATACTGAATATCAAATCAACTAAATAATACCAAACTAATAACTGAAATAACAATGATTCAGAAATGATGCAGATATAAATTCCAAAATATATAATAATAAATCAGACAATACACTTTTCTTATACTTATTTTATAGATATTAATGCATAAATAGCTTTCTCATTTTTAAGTAAGCTATAAACTTTTTTAAAATAAATTTTAATCAGGGGTGTTAGCATAGTGTGTAGTAACCAGGTGTGGTTGCGCACACTTGTAACCACAAGCTAAGGTGGGGTAGAAATGCCTTAAATGTCATGGAGTATGCTGAAAATGATAAAGATTGGCTTGGAACTTAGGATGAGTGAACATCTAAAACATCAGCCAGATTACCTCAGATATAGCCATCCATAATGATGGATGTAAAAGTAATAAGGCAACTACAAGTACTAGCCAGGGATTCCAAAATTGGAATTCATTGTCACTAAATATTCAGTAGACTTCTTAAATTCACAAATTATTTGGATTTAAAGAGTTATATAAAAAATATAGCAGAAAGGGAAAAAATTGGAGTGACAGCAGTACCTGGTGCAGTACATGGTGAGGTCCACTGTCCTATATGCTCACTGAATAGAAAATTGGGACTAAGTGCACTAATGTCAGAAATATTTTGCAATTTGGTCACAGAGGATTGTCATTCTAAATAAATGCTGATACCAACTTAGATCAAACCTGTTCAGTCAAAACTGGTATCAAATTTGCTAGTGAGAATAACTATTCCCTTGCAATCATGCTTGGCATGATGGTGACAACACCTTCAGCAGACAACAGGTTGCACCCACAGCCAGGCTAAATATGACCAGTTTTATTGAGTAGGGAAATGGGTTTATTATGCTCATACATGTTGGGATAGGCTCATTCATAATAACAATAGCAGGGCAGAACGGAGGTTTTTTTTAAGTCATAGAATAATTTAATCAATTTAACTTTGTTAGTTACTGGTTTACTTCTGCCAGCAGAACTCAAGTCAGTGGAGAGAACCTCTTGGGGACAATCACTGCTCGCCTTCTGCTGGCAATGACTTCTGACCACTGCCACCTTCTCACACACTCTCAAAAATACTTTATCAACTCTTGGGTGGTGAGCAGAGGAGGAAGAGGCACGATTCTTAGTGGATACATTGTTGCCCATATCTCATCTATCATCTGGGCTAAATAACTCAGGGTAATGAGAGAAAAAGCCTCCAGCTTCTTCCCCTTCATGGTCCAAAATTGGGAATTTATCCCAATTCAGATGTAAGGGTGTTCCCCAAGACTTACAGTAACAGGTTCAGAACCTTTTTAGGCTAGGACAAGCATAATTTCCTCCATCTCCTCTTATTGTTATTATTTAGTTTAATGATATAAAGGTAAAAATAAGCTCTGGGTGGTTGTTATGTGGTGTAGTTTCTGCTACTGCTAAATTTTTTTAGAAAAGAAAAAGTGTTAGCATAGTGGGAGCAGTGTCCTACTAACTATCCTCATTATTCAGGTTTTTTCCATTATAATAAAAATCAAAAACTTCTGTGTTAGGAGGATAGCAATATGTGTTGAGAATATAAACCATGCCTCAATCTAGTCAAGTGAATCAATGAAATCAGATCATATAATCCTTCCCATAAGATCATGCATGGAAAAGTTTACTCTTGGTTCTTAGGCTTTTTTCAATACTGCTATAATTTCACATCCTATCCTAAATTGGTGTGGTATTTTCCCAAAGTTAAACCACCTCAGATAAAACAAAAAAACAATTTATTATCATATTTAGTGTTCTATAAGTTATTTTTAAAAATATAAAAAACCTTTTTACTATTTTCTTTTACTTTGAATTTAAATTTTATAACTAGTATTTTACTCTCTATAAAGAACACATTTCTCTTCTTTGTTATTTCACTTGTATTTATGTTTATCCAAGGCAAGCTGACCAGGGATTTCACTTAAATTTATATTTGATTTAGGTTGATAATTTTTGTTGTATTTTATTTAGTTTTGAAAAGGATTAACCCATATTTACTTTAATAAATTCTTTTTTAGCTAAACTTGCTGCAAAAGAAATTAAATTTATTATAGAGATAAAATCAACTCAATTAGCTGTGAAGCTGGTTTCTCACCAAGCTGTCAATACTTGTGGTAATAGTGCATGTTTGTTCTCCTCAATATTATACCTAGTTCTTGAAAACATTTCAATGGCTGTTCAAATTTGGGCTGAAATTGTGCATCATATATGCACTAACTGTGAGAGGTTAAAACCATACACTTAAATACAGTCTGAGGTACCTTACAATGCCAAGAATTGACACCTTAGTGACATATCTATATCTACTACCTATAGAACCACCTGTGAACTCTTGGCAGCAGAAGAGATATACCCTTATGAGTTCCAGGTATTCCAAGATGGTGTTCACCTTGCCAGTTTATGGTAGGCACTGAAGGGAACAAAAAAAATAAGCTAAATTTATAACTTTAGAAAGAGGTATTTTGATGTTCTCATTCCATTGGTTAATCTAACAAATTTACATATTTAACAACTGATGATAATTACAAGTGTACCAATGGAATACAAATAAAGCTTATTTAATTTTATTCCTTGGAAACAAGTAATCTGTTTAATTTTTCTCTAAATTCAGATAAATATGTTGTTACTCTTACTATTTTACAACCAAATGGATGAGAGAAAGAATGGGGAATAAGCTACTGACTTAATTAGGAATAAATGTATTTTGAAAACAGTTATAAGAAATTCATATACAAAACTGTTACCATAGACTAAAAATGAAAATTTAGTTTTTTGGTATGATTCTATTACTGATTATATCAAAGATAATATTATTTTCAATAGATCTAAGATAAATTGCTCCTTGTGACATGATCTGAAATGAAAGAAGAAGAGTCCAACTATATGCTATAGCAATGACAAAGTCTACCTCCTTGCATTGAGCCACTTCATAAACTCTTGCATAGCTTCTTACCTATAAGCACCCTCTTTCTGAGCACTTTCTCTCTGCTATTAAAGATATAATGAGTGCTTCCAAGTGATCTCTACTGTTGGTAAAGAGGTGAAAGTTAGTAAATTTATGGCAACTTTTAAGGTGCAAGGACAGGTATACCACAGGCTTAGGAGCTATATGCCAGAACCTTAGCAGCTGCCTTCATTTATCCAGATATGCTTTTTTAGTGCTGATGAAAGTGAAAAAGGCATCAGTTGTGGCATCTATCCAGGTAATAATCTTAAGCTTGTAGGCCAACTGCAGAAGTTGTTTAAATGATAACAAGTATATTCTGGGCTTTAAAGGCTGGTATTAAATCTGATTCTAAGGGACCAAATGACTTCCAAGTGGTTATCAATACTGATAAAAAAGGCTTCTAGAGAACACTAAGGCTGCTTCAATAAATTCATTACAAAAGAGTTGAATATTTTATTATTGGGCAGGATTTTGAGAAAAGGATATCATTTTCCATAGCAAAAATAGCAAATTGATGTAAATCAGTGAGATAAACCATGCATATGGATCTCCAGTACCCTCTGATATTCTGTCATGAAGAAAGATGGTTATTATATCAACATCCCTTAGTGTGATTCTAAGCTAAAGCGTTTCTCAAACTGTATCTGCTTCTGTCTTTATATAGTTGTAGGAAAATGAAGCATGATAAGAAAAATAATAAATAATACTATTTTATAACTTTCTTAACTGATTTATAATTTATATCTAATTAAAAGTTAAAACTGAAAGACTCAACTGGAGTTGTACCAACAAGAAAAAGTAAGAAGTGATATATATGTGCACCTAAGGGTACTATAATAAAAGCTGACAGCCTGTTATCAAAGCTTGGCAAAAATGCTTGTGTTTTGTCATCAACATTTACTAGAGGACCCTGCTATATGCATGAATGAACTCAAGATGCTAGGACAAATGTACATCATTTAGACACCCAAATCTTTTCATTACATTTACATGCAATCTGAAATGGACAGAGATTGTTGCATTATTAAAACTAAGTTAAAAAGCTCAATATAGGCATGATATTTTAGTGCACGTTTTTCATTTAAAAGTTGAGCAGATGATTGATCTCCTCACTAAAGGGTGAACTTTTGGCCTTACTAGGTGTCATATGTATTCTGTGAAATGGCAGATGTGAGAACACTCCCCATG